>JAIFZK010000001.1:4492500-4540000 GCA_027481765.1 Tenualosa thibaudeaui | reverse complement strand
ACACACACACAGACCCACACTCAGTTTAAACATTTTATATCACTTCGTAATGACAATCCTTGGTAATGATTATTCTACCCTCTGCAGAGACAATCCAGGACATTGAGAAGAAGCTGTGGAAAGCAAAACAAACAACAACAAAAGAACACATGCCTATTCAGTGGAACGAATGTGGATCATCCCAAATCCACCCTCATGGACCAGACAATCCTCAATCCCCACACCACTGCAGAGCTGCCTGGACGTACTGCTTTTCTCCTGCCTTTAGTGGGAGCATCTCCGATGAGCAGTGACCAGGGCCTGTGGGAGCAGGCCTAAGGACACTGTATCATTCCAGCCATTTCCCAACAGATGCCGAACTCTGAAGCGAGTCATGGAACAAACAGAGATTGAATGGCTCTCACGGGCATCAAGAGACTCAAAATGGTTCCGTAAAGGAAGTTCCAGTTGTACAAACCTTGTAAAGACAAAAATACACAGCAGTCCAATGGGAGAGACAAAACTTCCAAAGTCCTCTATTGTTTGTTTGTTTTTCATTTTCTGCTTTTGTCTATATCAATGGAATTGTTATTCTTACATCCGTGTATCTTAACATATGTAAAAAAGTACAGTGATCAATTTTGAGTGAGGCTTTTGTCAGATTCTTGCTGTCTTTTATAAATAAACTCTGGTAATGGCATACTATGTGACTTCCTACCTTCAAGAGGAAGAGAATGTACCTTTTAGCAGCAAATTCAGAGTGGCAGTGGATTGCCCAGTAATAAAAGTGGGCTTGACATAAAAGTAAACAAAAACAAATTGTTATGAACCAACTTCAGTAAACAACAACACATTTTTTATGACCCAACTCCTAGGCTGTGCCTAAATCTCACCCAGACACTCTAGTAGGCAATCTTGTGTTACATAAGTATATGGATTTAGTCAGATAGGGAAAAACTTACTGTTTTCATGATGTGTGTGTGTGTGTATGTGTGAGTGAGTGAGTTTGTGAGTGAATGATTATGTGTGTGTGTGTGTGTGTGTGTGTGTGAGTGAGTGGGTTTGTGAGCGAATGTTTATGTGTGTGTGTGTTTGAGTGTGTGTGTGTGTGTGTGTGTATTTCAACATTGGACGAGCCATCAGAAATCCAGAGTGTGACATCATCGCACAACAAGAAAAAAGTTAAAGAAAAGTAAAAAAAAAAACATGCAAATGTATTAAAAAGTTGTATTTAAAAGCTGTAAAAAGCTGTATTTAATTCACTTTCACTGTATTTCATACTGTCTTCCAGTATGTGAGTAATAATGTTAATAAAGTCACAGTCACATGGGGCTAAGGCGTCATACATCCGGGGTAGGGACAAAGCCGACCCAAGGTCATCTCTCCTTCACTATCTCTCTTGCTATTGCTAAGTGCAAAGTTGCTAAGTGCCAGCAACTAGACTTCTTTTTGGGAGCTTGAAG
The DNA here is from genome assembly GCA_027481765.1 of Tenualosa thibaudeaui. Taxonomy (NCBI): domain Eukaryota; kingdom Metazoa; phylum Chordata; class Actinopteri; order Clupeiformes; family Clupeidae; genus Tenualosa; species Tenualosa thibaudeaui. The sequence continues at coordinate 4,538,558 of JAIFZK010000001.1, read as the reverse complement.
ACATTTCACCTTTTATTCAAAAGGCTTCTTCAGTTGGTTCTCTACCAGCAGATCAGAACTGAAGAAGCTTTTTGGATGAAATGTAAAACATCTCTAAAAGATGAAAAACATTTTGGAACAAGTTCCAAAAAAGAATGAAGATGTCTTTTGGATGAAATGTGAAACGTCTTCAGACTCCAAAAAAGAAGTCCAGTTGCAGATTGTAATATATATAATGCTACATGTGTTATTTTGCCAAGAAAAATACACAGACATCTTGTATTTTCTTTGCAGTTTGCTAAGAGGATACAGATACTAAGACGGTGACAATCAACATTTATCAACTGCATTACATAAAGATATTACATGAAGATGCAAATCTGATTGCTCTTGTGACATATTTACTGTTTATAAGGTCACATGAGAAATAAGTCATCAAACTTGAGTATTTAGTGCAACAACGCAGTGACAGAAACACAAATTAAAATAATAGCAGCTGCGATCACAGGAGTAATCAATATGGAAGTAGGTCATATGGAACAGAGAGTTCACTGGTTCTACCTAAGGTGCTGGCAGGCTGTTTCACATTTGGCTCCATGCACCTTTGCCTCTCTACTCTCCCTCTCTCTCTCCATCTCTCTCTCTCACTCCCTCTCCCCCTTTCTCTCCCTCTCCATTTCTCTCTCTCACTCTCTCTCCCTCTTTCTCTCTTTCAAATTCAAAGGAGCTTTATTGACATGACTCAGTGAAGCAGCGTTGCCAGCATACAGTAATACAGACAGATTCAATGTCTGTCAAAGATGAAACAAAAGAAGAGAAGAAATAACATCTGAAAGAAAGCTTATAATTTTATTGAATTGGCCCCTTTTTATTAGTAGGCCTATAAAAAGGAAACATATTTTTTAAACTTAAAATTGTTTCTAACTTAAGTGAAAACCTAAGTGAAACTTATCCTAAATATATGCAACTAAATTTATGCTCTCTCTCTCTCTCTCTCTCTCTCTCTCTCGCTCTCTCTATCTATCTACCTCTAACACCATGGGGCATTTGAATTATATGACAGTAATGGTGGTAGAATTCTTCCTCTCTTCGGAGTGCTGAGCCGGTGTTTTTTAGAGAGGAGTTTGGAGCCTGCCTCCTCTTCTTATCTCCCCCTGTTGCTTTGGGGCACAGGTAGTCAAAATAAAAAAGAAATAATAAATATAAACTAGTTTTGAACTCCCCTGCCTTAATGCTCCACCTTCTCTCCCTCTCTATTTCAGAAAGAGATTGGGGCAGCCAAATCATTTCCCCCACTCATGACAGTAGACTTTACACCAAGCATTTGTATATACTGCGCAAATTATTTATTTATCCACTTGAAGTTGTGCATTTTCTTTTGACCATCACTCTGTAAATCTATTTTGATTTGTAGCTGCTGTTTAGATCCTGCCTTGCTCTGATTTCGTTGCCAGGAATTTTGAAGTAGGGCTGGAATCAGTGTACAGGATCAGATCAGCAACATCCCTGGTGGTTGGTATTCACTCAGCTATGTTCATTCATCTCCTCTGGGATTGGCAGTGGTGTTCCTGTAGGAGAAGGTGGACTTGTAAGGGCTTTGACTGATGAGAGGGGATTTGGAATGGAAACCTCTCCACTGCCAATGGATGCTGTTGGATACCTTCACTCAGATCAACAAAGAAAATTTTCAAAGAAATATTGTTTTTAGGATTCTGTTTGTCTCATACTAATTCTGTCAATCACACACACACATACACACATACACACATGCACACGTGTGTGTGTGTGTGTGTATGTGTTGTGATGCTCCTGCATCCCCACACACACAAAATCCATTTCAACACATTCATACATCCAAAACGCAAGGTGACACACACACATTCCCCTGAATTAGGTAAGTAAGGAGTAAGGTTTGGGTAAATGATAAAAGTGCTTCCTGTTTGAATCAGGTGCGGGGAGAGTCTCAGAAAAGCGACAGATCGTAGCATGCTCTAGTTACAGGAAGTGTCTTATCCCTGCAGCTAAAGTTGTAAAATAAGCTACGCTTCTGGGAGTATACTTTTTTACAGACAAAATAGGACTGCTCCCTCTGACAGCTCGGAACAACCGGTTCCGCTGTGACTGCAAGGCCTCTTTCCCCAGTGTGACCAGACCCCACCTGGACTGACATACAAAGCAGTAGGCCACAGGTTCAATTTGATTGTGCGGGGTGTGGGTGTCCGCCGTGAACCCCAGGTTGGAACGAGTGTCTGAGTTGCTTTTCTTTATTGTTTGTACCGAATATTTGTCATTCAAATTGTTTTGTTTTTTGCGATCAAGATGCCTTTGTACCATTTAATACGGCATTTCTCAGACTTGTTTCACACAGTGAGCATTTTCAATGTTTGTTATTTTTCATACAGTGATGACGTAACATTATGGGCCGTATTGTTTATCACCGCAGTTTTTCGTGTGCCTTCATAAATTGTTTGCTCTTAAGTTCGAATACGAGTGAAACAATCTCATTTTCATTTCCTAAATACTGAAACTATTGCATTACTATACTATTGTAACTGGGGGTGGGGAAATTTTATATTTAATTTACATATGGACTCCATATAGTCTATGCTACACATTGAAAGGACTCTGAACTGAATGAACCGTCACCTGAGCACACAACAGACATTTGCACTCACGATACATTATGCATTTACTTCCTGAACTTACACACAGACTTTTTTGCATACTAAAAGTAGTGAGGGAGAGAGAGAGATAGAGCGCTCACAGCACAATACTAAGCATGGGACGACAGGAGATAGAGGGGTGTTTTGATCGATGAAGAAGAGGATGATGGAGAAGGAGAGGGTGGCTCAGTAAAGGTCACAAGCCACACACACCTCATCACTCACACTCCCTCATTCATGTGTGCAGCGCACACACACATCTTGCATACTGACGGCAGGTGCCTGTCAAAGCAGACGCAGCAGTGCTAGGAGATGTGGTCAAACACCTGCAGTGATCCATCAAGCTGTGATGACAGATTCATGCACAGACACCTGCTTCCGCTCTGCCTCATTCGATAACACTCCCAGCCCCTCCCATCCACACACACACAAACACACACACACACATATTGGATGCATACAGCCATTTATCCCCGCATACTCACAGCTACAGACACAAACACACACACACACACACACACACACACATTTACATACACTTCCACAACCATGTGTTCAGCTCTTTTGATGGTCTCATTAAATCATGATGAGCTATAACTGTTAGACATCAGTGTCATGTTAATAATGGATGTCCTTAGTTGTTAAGTGTCATTTATATAGTAAATTCTGCTCGACTCAAGGTGACTGTGCTCAAACCCATTTGCAAGTCTGTCACTTCTCAGTGCAATCTCAGCATCCTACATTGACTCTTTTTAATTGCACACTAGGCCTGTAAGAGCAGTGTGTGTTTGACCTTGTGATAACTCTGTCGAAACATGGCCCTGGCAGGAGTCTTATTTATGTTTTTAAAAGACACTGAATGATGTAAGGATATTTTAGGGACCCACTGGCTTTTAAAAGAGACTCACTGTTGTTGTGGGAATATTATTTGAGCAGTTTTGAAAGCCTTTAAAACCAGGTGAAGCTTTAGGAAAAATCTGTAATTTTTGGGTAAGTTATCATAGGGTGGTGCATATTAGTGTCTACCAGTGTTTGGACAAGATGGACACATGTGTGTTTGCTTCCATGCCTGTTATTCCCGTAGTGTGGGGGCAAAACAGAGCAAAACTATTAATGTCTCAAACACACACACACACATAAACACAAACACACACATACAAACAGAAACACACACACAAACAGGTGAGAGACATGAGAGGAAATCCTGGAGATGTAAGGGGTTTGATCTGATAGTGTGTGTACTTGTGTGGTTATGATCTTGTGGTGTACACCAAACAGCAACAAAGCTTGTCGTTAGTATTGGCAATGTGTTTTGTGTGTTTTGTGTGTTTTCACCTAAGAGTGTGTGTGTGTGTGTGTGTGTGTGTGTGTGTGTTTGTGTCACAGCAGCAGAAAATTGGCTAACTGAAATCTGAATTTTTGAGAGGAAAGAGAACCTAGCACGGATAACCGCTAAATACTGCCTATATCTTTTTTTCTTAACCATTCATATAGGGACACTTATACAATGTTCTCTCTCCCCTTATGCACACACACACACACACACACACACACACACCATTCATACAGGGATACTTATACAATGTTCTCTCTCTCTCCCCCTCCTCATCTTTTTCATACACACACACACACACACACACACACACACACACACACACACACACACACACACACCATTCATACAGGGATACTTATACAATGTTCTCTCTCTCTCCCCCTCCTCATCTTTTTCATACACACACACACACACACACACACTCACACACACACACACACACACACCATTCATACAGGGATACTTATACAATGTTCTCTCTCTCTCCCCCTCCTCATCTTTTTCATACACACACACACACACACACACACACACACCATTCATACAGGGATACTTATACAATGTTCTCTCTTTCTCACTCCCCCTCCTCATCTTTTTCATACACACACACACACACACACACACACACACTTCCTACGCCTTTCACATGTAGTAATTATGATGAATTGCTCAGTGCATCAACAATGATGAGTAATAATGAACTTCCACCCGTCACCAATAGCCCAGATTGTGTCTTGAACACCATCATTTCTCAGTTCATCCATCTTTGGCTGTCTTTCTCTCTCTCTTTCTCTCGCTATCTCTCTTTCTCTCTCTCTCTCTCTCTCTCTCTCTATATATATATATATATATATATATATATATATATATATATATATATATCTTTCTCTCTATCTCTCTCTATCTCTCTCTCTCTCTCTCTCTCTCTCTCTCTCTCTCTCTCTCTCTCAGTCTGACTCTCTCTAAGTTCTAAGTTCTTGCATTACTGGAGGGACATTTCCAGAGCCAGCACATCTTTAGGACTGCCATTATTGATTGTGTTTGGTAATAGCCCAGTGACTTTTGGTAAAAGTGTGTGTGTGTGTGTGTGTGCGTGTGTGTGTGCCTGTGGCTTCCTCTTGTGTAATTGAAAGCTCTGTTATCTCGCTGGCTGATGGTGTGTTTGCAAATTGCCTTGGTCACAGGCTAGAGACTGCAGGCCCACAGTCAAAGTGGATTAGCAATGCTGGCATGCCACGCTGCTGTTTGAGATTTGGCGAGTAGAGACTCACTCACTCACTCACTCACTCACTCTCTTTCCCTTTGCCTTCCATTACTCTCTCTCTCTCTATCTCACTGATCACTGACTATCACCCAGATTCCACCAGACTGACCGGACCCTGGCTATTTCATCATTAGATCTCATTACAGGGTCATTAAGGTCATTAGTGATGTGACTAGTGCTAGTGATGTGATGATGTTCTCTGTGCCAAGTAGTGCTTTGTCCCTCTAAGCCAAAGCCGATGGTCCTCATTGCACCGTTGTTCGCTCTTCTCTCTGTCATTTTCAGAGGCCCTTACCCTGCAGCAGGTCAATTAGGTAACTCTCTGCCAAAATACAAGTGCCCATGTCTGTACAACTGTGCCATAGGGCTGGACATAACTATGCTATGTCATCGTTGTTCCCCATGACCTCAACACCTCAAATGTCTACACACAATTTGTTCCCTTAGTCTCATTTCAAAGTCAGTGTGTTTGCTTCTAGTCATTCCTGTAGTGTGGGGACAAAATGGAGCTTAACTATTAATGACACAGACACACACGCATGCAGATGCACGCACGCACGCACGCACGTGCAAGCACACACTCACACACATGTAAGACACGTGTCATTTACTGCATTAATCAGACAGTGCCATTTACGAATCACCAGTGATTATTCTTCTTCATTATTTTTCTGGCTTTTAGCTTGTTTTGACTGAGAGACCTGTGAGTCAAGTTTACTGAAAGAAATTAATGGTGTTCTTTAATCCTCATCAACAATTTTTGTTTTTTTTTCCCATCTAAAATCACTAGCAGATGGAAGCTTTCTGAACTAGATTAATTAAAGGCAGTGATCTAAAGTACTACTACCTCTGCAACCAGAAATATGTTTATGCAAAATTCCACATCTGGACCAGCAGAGGCTTGAAATGTAACATTTACTCTTGTTAAACGAAGAGTACATGTCCTTATTCAAGGCCTCTAGATATTCACTTTGGCAGCATTTATGTGTATATGGCCTCCTACGAGCATAGAGAAATTATGTTTTTTGAAGTCCACTTACCACGTCCCTCCCCCCTTCACCTCCTCCACAATTCACTCCCTCTTTCCCACTATATCCCCCTATATGTAAGTCACTTTGGATAAAAGTGTCTGCTAAATGCATAAATGCTGGAATGTTCTATCCAGGTCAGCACATAACTCTGATTTGAGAGTCATTTGAAATTACCCTGAAGTGCTGCTCGATGAGTGTGTGCTATATTTTGCTTCTGTGTGTGTGTGTGTGTGTGTGTGTGCGTGTGTGTGCGTGTGCATGTGTGTGTGTGCATGTGTGAATACATGCACGCGTTCACATGCGTGTCCTGAGGGGAAACAGCTGTGCAACTGAAAGGTCAACAAAAGACATATTTGACATCTCAAAGGTTACCGGGGTGTCAATCAGTGCTCCAGGTATTAGATAACCTTAGCATAGGACACTGAGTACTGCAGTCTGAGGTAGACTGTAAGTCTCACACTGTAAGTCAGAGCAATGGATGCACTTCAACGGTGGTCATCATCACACAACTCTATAATATGTAGTAGTGTATTGATCTGTTTTGAGGATCTATGTAAGGGAGACTTTGTGAAGAGGCAACAGAAACACTGATACTATCTACCTACTGGGAAGTATTTTACTGGAGTTTAAGGTTTTCATGCCCCCCTTCACCTGACCCCATTAAAGTGCTCTTGAGCAATATACTGAACCCCAAATTGCTCCCGGTGGCAGGTTGGTACCTTGCATGGCAGCCTCATAGCAGTGTGTGAATGGGTGAATGTGAGGCATACATTGTATAGCACTTTGAGTGCTCGTAGGAGCTATATAAGTGTAGTCAATTTACTATAATTCAGTTTTGGCCCTAATGCAATCTAACTAGCTGTGCACTACCAGCTTTGTAACTGTCTTTGTAACAACACCATCTTGTGTTTTACAACTATCAGTAACACATGCCAATGACATTCCTCAACTGAAATTAAAACTTTAAATGTAATAATACAGAATAGCTAAGCTATAACAATGACAAGCTTTAGGGACTCCTTGATGTCATTCAGGCTACTCGTCCTGGTCCAGGGGCTAAGTAGACTAAAGACCTGTAGAGCCAGAGAGGACCATTAAGAAAATAAAAGAAGTTGGGTTTAGTCAAATTTCAAATGAATGCCTCAGTCTTTCAATTATTCCTTTTCTAGGGGCATCTCATATCGTTTTTGATCGGTGTCTCTGGTCTCACTGTCTCTTTCTCATCTTTCCATCCTCAGGTGAGTCATTGCAGTTATGTGAGTTGAGATGAGATATCATATGTATTATAAATGATATTCTGTCTTCACGTGTTCACACTTGCAGCGACTGTCCTTCTGTCTTTTTTGAGCCCAGGACTTCAGGATTATATATATTTACAAGTATAATAAGCTGACCTATTGACACCAGACAGCCACACTCAATGGTATGGAAGTTATTCATCTATATATTTTCATCTATAGAGATGCTCTCTCTCTCTCTCTTTCTCTCTCTCTCTTCCACTGGCACATGTATCTAATCCTTCTTTCAAGAATATATTGGGGTCACAGTCACAGTCATTCCTTCACACATTCATTCCATTTAGAGAAAAGTTTAACCATACATAAAACCAGACAAACACAAAATTGAAAGACCATGTGGATTATACAAACTGAGGGGTGTGTGGGAGGTGGTGGTGCAGAGAATTATGAATACACCTGCAAACGAACAAACTTTAAATTTACACCACACCTTCATGTGTGGCCACTTTGACATTTCCAACTCCATTAAGTGCGCGGCAGATTCGTGGCTAATGTACTCTCTGCGTCTGGACTCCGTGGGAATAAATGACCTGATCCATTTATCAGCCGATGAAATGAGAGGCCCCCATACAGGGCGTGTGGCTTCCCTCAACAATAGAGGGAGTCAGGGGTCTCTCTGCATGTCCATCAGATGCTTGCTACCACCAAGGGAAGTGGGCACATCTCCAGCCTCTACAATTCAGCTCACTGACACCATGTTTTCAGCGCTGACATTTACAGCATGGCCTGTACAATCTCAAAAGAGCACATTTTTGTCACATTTTTTCTTTTTTTGAAAAAAGAGGGTCAGCTGATTGGAAATGCAACTTTTAAATCGCGTGGAGTGTAAGAGATGGTCTTGCTGTTGGTTTCCATGCCAACCCAACCAACTTTTTGTCTTGTCTTTGGTCTTGTGCTCAACAGATGATCAGCATCTATTCATTTGCAGAGACTCAAAGATGCTGATGGATCATTCAAATTCAAGTCTCCAGATTCACAGAGCTGTGTTTCATCAGCCCTGTCATTTTAATATACAGCATATCAAAGGGTTAGATGATACACAGACTTGAGCAATAGAATAAATGCCAGTCAAATTAGCCTTTTATTGCTCTAGTGTTGCCCCCCCCAGTCTGATTTCTGTCTGAATAGCATGGTTGATTGCCCTGACTAAGGTCTCAAAGGGCTGTAAGATCCATAGGCAATTCTTAATACATCTTAACATGAAACTACCTATGGAGCCTCCATCGTTAGCCATTACTAAAGGGCTGCAAGGTATCTTGATGAAGTTGGTGCTCGGGCCATGGGACAGAAGTCATTATAGGATGAGGTCATTTTTGAGGAGTAAATGCACACACACACACACACACACACACACACATACAGAGGCACGGCTCTTGACTTCACTCTGCATCTCATTCATTTCATATCTCCGACGCTCCATGGAAGTCAGGACTCTGAGGACTTCAATCGCTTACGCATACACTCACACACACACGCACACACACACACACACACACACACACACACACACACACACATACATATACACAGACACACACACACGTACATACTCGTGCATGCATACACATACACACACACAAACACACAAAGAGAATTATTTACACATCAGGGAGATCAGTTCAGTTTGCTTTCACTTATTAAAGACACCCTCTGCATTGGGATATAAATCATGTAATTTCATGAACTCCAAGTAGAAACTGGGGGTTTTGTTGGAAAGGATCAAATTTGCATACTTCTATTTCAACTGACAAAAAAGTTCAGCAAATAAAGGGACTTTTCCAAGGGCAGGTGTTCAGTGAGTTGTAGCTGTGAGTGTAATTTAAGCCACTCAGTGACTTGGCTAATATATACAGAAGAGCAGCTTCAGAGATGGAGAAGTATTGTTTCTCTGCTCTGCTCTCTCTCTCTCTCTCTCTCTCTCTCTCTCTCTCTCTATATATATATATATATATATATATATATATATATATATATATATATGTTTTCCTTTTCTTTAACCTGTGCTAGCAGCTCTAACCCCCAATACAATTACACAATTGAGCGCAAACTCTCTCTCTCTCTGAGCGCATGTGCGGAGCCGGAGTGCTGTGAGTGAGTGTGGAGCTGCGGCCGCTGTGCCAGGAACGAGTGTTCTGTTTAAATCTCTATTTCTCACTTTAATCTCTTTTTTCTTTTCTTTCTATCTACCTATTTCTCATTTCAATCTGTGCTGAGTGTCTCAAACGTTCTGGTTGGTTGACTTGTTGTAGCAAACAGGGGGTTTTCCCCAAAGCAACTGCCTCTAGTCCTTGTTGGACTAGAACTATGGCAGAGGACTTTGGAAAACTTACTCGCAGTCATGCTGTTAAAATAGCATCGACAGCCAGTGTTGAAGATTGTAGTTTGGCTGCAAGTGGTTGATCATGAGAACATATTAGCGTCCTGCATGAATAATGCTATTGTCATGTTCTTAAAACTATTGAGCTTGCCAATTCGTTGACTGAAAATTGTGTGATGATAGACGGCATCTTTGCGTCTGTTGCACCTCTTTCTGTACCATCCAAGAAAGTGATCTTGTCAAATGTCCCCCCTTTCGTTTCTGATGAGGTTTTAGGACAAACGCTGCCCCGTTATGGCAAGCTGGTTTCAACAATTAAGAAAATTCCGATAGGGAGCAAATCCTCGTTGTAGAAACACATTGTGTCGTTTAGGTGTTCTGTGTAGCGTACATGATCCAGTGGAAGATATAAAAAGATTCATTAAGGATACAAAGCATTCTAGACAAGTCCGAGTTGATTAATATTTCCCTGACATTGAGCAGTTTATAAAGAAAGACCGAACTTTTATGCATGAGGGTAGCTTCATTGATCAAGAGGGTTATGTCTCGGAAAAATTCTTACGAAGCTCAATGTCTTACTGAATGCCAAGGATGATTAATTTTTAATTCATATTTTTTCATCCACATGGGTGGTTAATAGTTCAGGCATATATATATATTTGTTTTTCTTTTCTCTTTCCAATAATGGAGGAAATACGTGTTGCTTCCATAAATGTAAATGGCAATAGAGAACGAAGTAAGAGAGTCGTTGTTTTTGAGACTATCAGACAAAATATGTACTTTTTGCACGAGACACACAGTGATATTTCAAATGCAGCTGTCTGGGCTCAGGAGTTTGAGGGTCTGTCCATTCTGATTCATGGTACGTCAAATAGCGGCGGCGTTCCCATTTTGTTTTCTAGACCTTTAATTCCAGTCACTTAGCATGTTGATGAAATCATGAAGGGTAGACTTTTGAAAGTCAGAGCCCAGTTTGAGAATCGTTTTTTGTGTTTATTATGCGCCCACACTGGTAACGGACAGAATGCTGTTTTTAAATACTTTAGGAAATGTTTTAGGTAATTGTTGTTCTGAGGTTTTCAACTGTACTGCAGAAAATATGGATAGAAATCATGTAGAGCCACACATGCCCTCTAGGAGACGACTCTTGAAATTATAAATTCAAATGAGATGTGATATATAGTGATATTTGGAGAAACCTTCATGGTAGGCAGAGGCAATATACCTGGGTACACTCCTATATTTTTTTTGACAGATTTTATGGTTTCAAGCATCATCTTAGCCTATTTAAGAAATGTGCTATATTCCCAGTTGGCTTCTCAGACCATAGTTTGGTTTTTCTGCTCTTTTTTTTTAGTCTGTTAAGCCTATTGGCACTTTAACATGAATTTGTTGGCCGATGATCATTTTAGAGAAGGCTTCCTTTTTTTCTGGAAGAAATTTAGAAACACAAAACAGTGTTACAAGTCTCTGCAGCAATGGTGGGATTGTGCTACAATATAAATAAAACAACTCTGCTAGTTGTATACTTACAAAGTGTGGAGTTGATGGATGTATCATCAATTTTTTTTTTTTTTTTACCTGGAATGCAAGAATGGTCAGAGGAAGTTTATTCATCCCTTGAGGTCTGAGGATGGGAGACCTCAGAATTTGATTCTGCAGAAATACGTGAAAGAGCAGTTAATTTCTATAAGGAGCTCTACAGCTGTGAAATTTCACAAGATCAGGCGACTGACAAGGTTTTACTTTGTGATCTACCCTAGGTATCCGAAGAGGCAAATGTGGCTCTTGGAAGGGTGTTGACCCTAGAGGAGATGGAGAGAACCCTCTAGAGTATGGAGAGTGGTAAAGCACCTCGAGTGGATGGCCTGCCAGTCTTTTTGGCCTGAGCTGGGCGCAGATGTGTTTGCTGTTCTGAGTGACAGTATGGCCAGGGGAAAGCTACCACTGAGCTGCTGTAGAGCAGTGCTCACTTTGCTGCCTAAAAAGGGTGATCTAACAGATATAAAACCATGGAGGCTGGTGTCAGTCCTCTGCTCTGAATATAAACTGCTCTCTAAAGTTTTAGCAAATAGGCTGGGGGAGGTTTTGGAGCAGGTAATCCACCCTGACCAGACCTACTGCGTGCCAGGCAGGCTGATTCATAATAATATCTCCTTCATCAGAGATGTGTTTCATATCAGCAAACCTTTTAACCTTGATTTTGTGGTCTTAATTGACCAAGAAAAGGCTTTTGACAGGGTTGAGCATAGATACCTTGTCGGCCTTTGGTTTTAGCCCAGTTTTTATTCATATGATTTAAGCCTTGTATTGCGACATTGAAAGTATGCTTAAGGTTAATGGTCACTTGTGTGCTCCTTTTAAAGTGTACAGAGGTGTCCGTCAAGGATGTGACACACACACAGACAGCACACAGTGAGGTGAAGCAGACAATAACCCAGAGCAGTGCTACAGCGAAGCAGTACACACACACACACACACGTCCCATTCCCCATCCACCAACTCACCAGCATACCACTCCAAACACATACACGCACACGCACATGCACACACACACACACACACACACACACACACACCAACACCTTCCCAGTCAGTAGATCAAGGGCATTTTCCCCATTAAAGCACAAGAGGACAAGCTGATGGACGCAGATGACCTTCATTTCAGCAGCAACTGCAGGAGCACACTGACAGGCAGACAGGTAGACAATGAGCCAGACGGACAGACATACCTCCTCGTCCTCTACCACTTCCTCTCCTTGCCCCCCATGACAGACAGACAGTCAGACAGACAGAGAGCATGTAGGGGAAAAAAAGCTGAGGTCAAAATGAATAGAGCACTTCCATATTACCTCTGCATCCCTTATCCCTGTGTTTCACCACTTCACTTCTCTTCCTGCCCTCTCCTCCCCCTCCTGCAGGGCTGGAGGTGTGTGAAAAGAGGAGCTGGGGCCCGTCCATCTTTCTCCTCCACTGTCTTTCTATCCCTCTATCCTGATGAGAGGGCAGTGGAGGAGCAGGGAGGCATGGAGGGGCAGCTCGCAAACACCCACAGGTGTTCACATACCCCCTTAGTTGCATACTGACACTCAGACAGACCCACACACCTCAGATGCTTACTGACACTCAAAAAGACTCACACACCTCCTCAGATGCTTACCGATACTCAGACCCACACACCTCAGATGCTTACCGACACACAGAAAGACTCACACACCTCCTCAGATTCTTACCAACACTCAGAAAGACTCACACACCTCCTCAAATGCTTACAGACACTCAGCAAGACTCACACACCTCCTCAGATGCTTACCGACATTCAGAAAGAGTCAGACACAACCGCAGGTGCTTAGGGACTGCCCTTGCAGTCTGCTCATGTGAATATTACTGCCAGAGCCTATTCCACACACAACCTGCCTCAAGCCAGACACGTCCTTCAATTCTGTTTATTGCCTTATGCAAAGGGATTTCTGAATGGAGCAGCAAGGAGCTGATTTGCCTGTGGGACTGTTTGGATGAAAGGGTTGTGGTGTGAGCACTGCACTGTCTCATTTGGGCCAAACAGGATGGACTGTATGCCTCAATTTCAGCGATAATTATCTTGTGAGAACTGGGTAAAGCTTGTGAGACAGCAATAATGATTGTTTACATTCATTTTGGGTTACAGTAATTTCCCAAATATAAGCTGCACTTTGTATAAACTACAAGGCATTTCTTTAGACATATTTAATAAGACAAAATGTGTTTTAACTGCTAAATGTGTATCTACAACAACACCCATGGATTAATCTCAGTTTATTGTTAAACACTGCTTATAATAAAATAGAGTCAGATAATGATGTAATGAGATTTAAGGAAAAGATTTGTGGTCCCATGTCCAATGCGGCACCTCTACTTCCTCCGCAAACTACACAGGAGTTCCTTCACCCATCATGTACACTTTTGAGATTGAGAGCATTATTGAGAGCATCCTCACCAGCTGCATCACTGTGTGGGGTGGGAGCTGCACTGACTACAACAGGAAAACCCTGCGGCGCATAGCAAACACTGCTGGAAAGATCATTGGTGCCCCACTCTCCTCCCTGCATTTCACATACAACACTCGACTCATCTGAAAAGTGACCATGATTGTGAGCGACGCCAGCTACCCAGCACAGTCCCTTCAGCCTCCTGTCCTCTGGGAGGAGAAATAGGAGCCTTTGTGCCTGCTCCACCAGACTACCAAACAGCTTTATCCACCAGGCTGTCAGGAAACTGAACTCTCTCCCCTCCCACACTCACACAAAAAATGTCTGTATGTCTGGTGCCTGCGGAAAAATTCACAATAAAGCTGACTTTGACTTATCACTTCCCCATGCATTAACCTCTCCGAAGAATTATTACAAAATCACTGCATTTACCTTAATCTATGGTACTTCCTTGGTGTGTGTGTGTGTGTGTGAATTGTGAATGCATTTTGTTGCTTAATAGCATATATTATATAAAAAAATTGTATCAATAGTTTAATAGTATAGCCATATCCTTATGTTTCCCTCTCCCAAAAAAAAAAAATTAAAAATCATAAAAAATTACATTACATTAAGTAAGAACTTAAATTCGCCATGCATCATGAGGCTTACATTGTGTGTCTGAGGGCTAATTCTACCATCCTCACAGTGGCGGCACTGTGACTCCCAGAGTCCTCTGTCATCAGAGAGATATGTCATCTTTCCCAGCATGGCGCCTCAGTGGCCAGACCCCCTGATAAGCCCAAATTAAATGAAAAGTTGATGAGCGGCTCTATGATCCGCCACCATTCAAAGTAAGGAGGGCGGTCCAAGATAATGGACTAAACTCTTTGTGAACCCAATCAGAATGTGCCCCGGGGCACTCTGGGAATAGACGGATTCTCCCAAAAGAAGTGTCCCTGCATCGCATCCCGATTTTCTTGCGACTTTCCATTAACCTTTGCTATTGCAGCAGCCTAGCCCACCGCTAGGGAAACGCCTGGTAATGTACAAGACATAAATTGAAAAGGTGGAGGACAACTCTCTGAAGCAATCTAGTTGCTGCTGCTGGCTTGTAAAATTGTGTTTGTTTACAATGCCACAATAGCAAAGTCTTCAAGAGAGGACATTCTCATTATTAGGATAAACATCTCATTTTCGAGGGGGTCAGTTTAACTCAATATAGAGCACCTCTGAGTTCATTAGACAAATTGTCAAATATCTGTATTCTCATAAAAAAGCCTCTACCACATATGACAGTGGCAGTGGCTCTGTGTGTGTGTGTGTGTGTGTGTTTGTGTGTGTGTGTGTGGAAGTGTGTGCACACATTTGTGTGTGTATGTGAGAGAACAAACTTCTTTCTAGGTCAGAGATAACATTTCTTAGAACTCAATCTCAGGATAATGTGGGATTTCATTTCAGGGACACTGTAGCAGGCAACATCCACCAGCTCATGATTGTGTGTGTGTGTGTGTGTGTGTGTGTGTGTGTGTGTATTCTAGCTGGAGCATAGTATAATTACAATGTATACAGAGATATTCCACACACAAACACAACCACAGACACACACTCGTTCAAACATACACAGACAGTAACCGGTGGCTGATGGCCTTCCATTGTCTGTCTGTCTTGGCTGTCTGTCAGACAAAGTGGTTGTTCAGATCAGTAGTGGTGGTGGTGACCTTTGAGTGTGTGTGTTTGTTTGTGTGTTTGTGTGTGTGTGAGCAAGACAGCTTCTCAGAGTCAGAGGAAGAAGGAGGAAGAGAGTTCATATTACGACCTATCCTCTCTCTGACTCTTCTCTTCTGTACTGTTCTTTATACTGTGCTCTCAGCGTTAATATACTTTATATCTATCCTAATTAGCTTTATTCATCTTTTTCTCTAAGCCTTTCTCTACTTCTCTTTCTGCCTATTACTACTCCCTCCCTCTCTCTTTCTCTTTTTCTGTGCTCTCTCATTCAGTTCATTGTTATAAGAGGGTGATGTGGAGGAGGGGGGAAGTGGATGGATAGATAAACACTTAAGCAGAAGGCCCCATCTCACAGCACTATGATTGCATTCTCAGACTACACACAGCCACGCTACACCATCACACCCAACGCCACACATCTATCATCCACACAAAATGAACCACATTTCTGCTCCTTTCTCTATTCATCACACCACTATTCTCTCCTCCTCCTCCTGCATTCATCCTCTCTCCATTACTCACTTTCCTCACTCTCTCATCCTGGCCAATCAGCCTCATGTTTGTTTCATGCTACCAGGCCATCTCTGTTTGCCAAGCAATTTTGCTACAGTTTGCTGAAAGGCTGAATGGTAACTCTACATGCTGCATGCTGACTGGAGGAAATTGTTCAATATAACAATATTGCATGTTTGCATGTCAAAACATTATATCTTTCCCTCCATATAAATGTGTATCTTCCTCTCTCTCTCCTCCCCCTCTCTCTCTCCTGTTGGTGCATAAAATATGCAGACTTTAATGGAGTTTTCGGGGAGGTTGGAATGTGAATGCACTTCCATGGGAAACGCCAGCGTTGCACTCCAGAGTTTGTCTAACTGATTGAAAATCCACATCATGCAGGGCTGCCTGAAAAGTAGTTGCATGCAAATCAGGACCCTGCCTGCAGGAGAGTCAAAAAGTGACACCATGTGTATACATAGTGTTTTTTTTTTTTTTTGTGTGTGTGTGTGTGTGTAAGAGAGAGAGAAAGTGGGAGAGAAAGAGAGAGGGAGGGGAAATAGAAATAAAAGAAAACCATTGTGAAAGCAAACTGATGGTGAAAGCAAAATGTGACAAAGGACAGAGAACAACTGGGAGAGGCAGAGTGAGAAACAAAGAAGAAGAGGAGGAGGAGGAGGAGAGAGGTAGATGCTTGCACATCCACAGGTTTAGTCACATTCCAGAATGTGATCAGCATACAGATATTATACACAGCAAAACTGGCTCTGGAGTGTGTTTGAGGGTAAGCTGATTTTCTGTATTGACATAATGGCACAAAGTCTTTCCCTGACTCAGTTTCCCTGAGGCTCCAGCAATTGGATTCACTATACTTGTTTTCTCTTCTCAGTGCATATACCCTGAATACCCTGAATTTCTACCCCATGTCACTTGTGTGTTACACGAGCTGTCCATGATCCTGAACACTTGTCAATGGCATCTCTCCCTATTATGGAGCTCTCCATGGTTCTGGAGCAGATTGACATTCCATTGTACATAATGTGTGAGCCACTAGGTTTTTGCTAGATCACTTCTCATCTTCCATCCATGTTAGCAGGATGTGGTAGCGTTCAGTTAATTCAATTTTATTTCCAGCTTTGGGTGTTTCATATCTTATTCTGGGGTCGGGCCCACAAGGCTAAATGAAATTAAAAAATGTTCTATCTATAATCCTCTGTGCTTAACAAAACAAATGATAATTAAATGTTCTTTTTTTAGAAAACGCACCTACCTATAGCACCTCAGTCTCTGCTTACTACTGTCTTGAATTGAAGTATTAAATTAAAACTAGTGTTTCAGTCTAAGGTGAGAACAGCTAAATAAAATGTCTAGGTGAAATATTAAAAAGCCTTTTGATGTTACTTTTTGATTAAAGTACAGATAGTTCAAGGGCTGCTTTGCTCTGTCACCAGAACATCAATAAAAGAACAGGCCCAGAGGCTGTTGATTTCATAAAAAAGGAGATCTGTTATACAAATCACACTGAATCATCTAATAGGTCTACTGTCATCTTTGGATGACAATGTTTTTTAAATCTTCATGGTTTGTCTATTATGAAGCCTCACAAAAGGGCACATTTAAAGGAACAATTGCGGCCCTCTGCTCTCTTTTATGTGGCATTTCATGAAGTCAAATGATGTGGCCCATTGTTACATTAATCTAATAGTAAATATCTATCGCATATCACAGTTTTAATACTGATTTGACAAGTTTTTCAATATTATCATCAAACAGTGTAGGTGTAGGCCGCATGTGGGGCTTCTGATCTAAAAGACAGTGTCTCTTTCACTTGAAACTGGTTAAAAAACTGGTGCTCTTCATTTTGCCTTGGCCCTGGGCAGCTTAGATTTTTTCAGTTTGTGGCCTGCAAACAGCAAAGTTTGGACACCCCTGGTCTAATCAGATTCAATGATCTATGCTAGGCTGGGCTAAAAGTGTTACTGTCAGACTTAGAGAACAGCTGGGTGAACTGGAGAGGTAAAACTCAATTGTTTAACTTAAAGGAAGGTGGAAAAAGAGCAGGTCTCCGTAAAGGTGTTGTGTTCCTTTAAAGTCCATCCTTGATAATCTACTTAGGTGAACAACTCACTCACCTTTTCCATAAAGGTGCTGTGTTCCTTTAAAGGCCATACTTGATAATCTACTTAGGTGAACAACTCACTCACCTTTTCCATAAATGATGTAGCCTATTAACATTTCAGGTCAAGGTGAGAGGAAAAAAATGAGGTATTTTGTATGTGTGCACTGTCACCTCACTAGTTCAATGAGATTCCCATGACAGACATTTAGTCTGACAAAAAAGCAAGCAAAAGTCTCCTTGAAAGTGTCTCCTACACTTTGATTTCCCCACTCCATTCTCATTCCTCAACCTTCTCTCCAATCTCTGCCCTCCACAGGAGGGAGGGAGAGAGGCAGGGAGGGAGGAAGGTAGGTATCAAGCACATTGCTGCTGTTGCTTTTCCTCTCACAAACTTGAATGAGGATCGTGTTCAAAGACCTGTGACATTTATTAAAATCCCCCACCTGTGCTCCCTGTTGCACAAACCCAGCAATCCCTGACACCAAACATTCAGGTAGAGTCCTTATCCAGGGAGTTTTTGAGGCCCATCACTCAAAAGCAATTTTGTTGTCCTTAGTTTGTTTTTGTTTATGTTACATAATTGGCCCTCATGACTCCTTTCCCAGTGGTGTGTCATGAAAGTGCAGTCTTTTATTAGAGAGGAACTTCTTCATATGACAGAACACAACCTGAAACACAACCTGACAGAACACAACCTGGACTCAAAAAAAAGTTGTTTTGAAAGTGTTTTCAAGCTGGTAGAATGACCTATCATAAGGAGACGCAACAATTTTCTAACTCATCCCTTTAATGAATCCATCCAAATCCATGAATGAATTATTAAAAGGGTTAAAAACTGAGGTGGATTTTTTCTGTGCTTTTTAAACTCCGGGGTACTCCCAGAGCTACAGGCTCAAAAAAACTTTAATCAAAATACAACCACTCATGTGCCGTGTTCACTACAGTGGACACCTTTTTGACTACTTTGACTAATGACTTTGACTACTTTAACGAATTGTGTTCACTACAGTGGACAGTTGCGCCTGTTACATTTCTGCTCATACAAAAGAAAGTAAAAATGTTTTCTTGATGAAAGGATGGTTAAGTATGCTTCATAAATAAGCTAATCAGAAAATACTTTTTCTAAAGAAATATTAAAGAATAAAAGTAATTAAGAGATATTCTAGAATTAGTTTAATATGTACTCTTTTATCTGCCATTTTGGGTTTATGATGTAATATCTCATGGTAAGAAATAATAATAAAGACAATGGTGAAACAGCAAAAAAAGTAAAGGCTTAGGAGTACCCCCTCTATTAGTCTGGAGTAAATGTTGCAAATCATGTGGTTTAAAATAGTGTTTGAACATCTGTCCACTGTAGTGGACACCATGCATGAAGCTACACAGTGTAGTTCTGTTCCATTATAACAATGGCCTTAATCTCACTCTGATGCCACACAGACTTGTAAAGAGAATGGGATTTGATATTGCTAACATGCACCCAGTTAGCCTCATATTGCATTTGCACTGTAATGTTGTTGGAGGTAGAGGAACACCTTCCTCTAGTTTTTTCCCATGGACTACAGGGGTAGATGGTAGGGGTAAAAACTACTCATGGGTCTTACTGGGAGGGACTGCCTCTGCCTCTGTCTGTCTGTGAGGCACAGTGGCCAATGACCTTGCCTTCAGTAGTGATGGGTTACCATGCACCATACCTTAGTAATGCTGCTACAGCCTAGTGACACCACAAACCTCTCATGTGACAACATTTAGATACATATATGTATGCACATATGATGCATATGATCAGTGAGGTGACAGCCTGGCCTGACTCATTTTGTTTCACTGTCCACAGTTATCTCTGCTGAGTGTCATCCCTGCCTCCTTCTGGCTGACTCCTGTTACCTTCCCCTCCTGGTGGACTGCAACGAAAATTATGGGAGGCCCATGCCAGGACCTACTTCCCCTCCCAGAGGCCTTTCCTAGATGCCCATGGGGCCCTTGCTGTAAGGCACCATGAGACAAAACTACTGTAAAAGGTTATGTGAAAATATAATATAATTGAATTGAATTAAAAGAGGCAAAGTTAGTCTGAGAACTCTTACTAACCTTGTCTAGTCTCAGACAGTATGAGGTATGCCCACTATCCACTGCCTGTGACACTGCATATGCATGATATATTGTCCAAAGGCTACTTACTGTGAACAGGCTGTCTGACGGCATTGAGGAAGTGGAATTTCATAGACTTCCAAAATTTTGGTTCCTATCGAAATTGAATCTAAATTACAGTTTGAATGAATTACATTGTTCTTCAAGCACCTCGGAGGAGAAATAGATGGGGGAAAAATAATCCATTTCCCTTTTGACTCTACAGACATGTTATAGATGATGCTAGAATACAGCTCTAGTCTTTGTTCCTTGTGACTCAAAGAAGTTTTTTCTATGGCTTCACTCGTTTGCTGCCTGCCCACTGTGCTGAAAGCTCAAGGAAGCTCCCCTTTTCCTCTTTCTCTCCCTCCCCCTCTCTCTCTCAAACACACACACACCACACACTTTATTCTGTATGTTAATCTCAGTTCCTTTCTCTTTTTTTCAGCAAAGAATAGCACTGTGTTCCAACTCTGTAATATTAATATTACTCTATAATACCATTTGATTTTTGAAAATTACTTCTTTTATTGAATAAAATATTTTTGTTTAACTCTTGACTTTGCATATAGTGTGCACATCTTCATAGTTTTAGTATCTCTCTGTTAGATACTAAACAAAATCTAGCCCCTGACAGCTGCAATAAAGATAACTAGATAAGACAGAAGATAACATGCTGATGAGATTATATTAGGTAAGTTCTTGTGCAATTTTATTTGGATCCATTGTGAGCAAATGTGCTTCCGGTATTAAATGACTGCTAATGACAATTTTATGGCCTCATTCTATCTTAGCCTCCTTTCTGATGTCGCACTAACAATAATGTGTGTCTATTACAATTTCATGTCTCCTCTGCTGTCATCTTCCCTACTGTATAACCTCAGTTCTCTCTCTGTTTCTCTCTCTCTCTGTTTCTCTCTCTCTGTCTCTCTCTTTGTCTCTCTTTCTTTCACCACAAAATCAAACATCCAAAGAGATTCAGCAAGGTAATATAACCTTCACATTTTGCTGACTCATGCATTTTGTATAATTATCCTTATTGCCTGAAATTGAAATTAGAATGTCATTTTCAGGAACAGTCATTTATAAATACAAGATACAGCAATTATGCTAATACAGTTACCGTCTCATTCACATTTGTACATCTACATTTGTTCCTGAATATCAATTACTGTGTGTACATGTATGGAATATTGAGTGCAATTGCAAAAGCAAAAATTTAACAACTGTAGGTCTGATCACAATGGGATTTGTTAAGGTCTGCTTGGGTAGACCATTGTGTGATGGCTGAGAGGATCATTGCATGTGAGTAATTTTACATTACATTTACATTGCATTTAAGCATTTAGCAGACGCTTTTATCCAAAGTGACTTACAAAAAGAGGATAACATTCAAGCACAATGAAAGAAACTAACAAAGAGTGCATATTGCTAACATAAAAACTGCACTATTTTAAGTTGAAAGTCCAATAGTGTAATAAAGTGTAGTATAAAAGAGAAATTAAGTATAAGTTGTTAAGTGCATTTTCAAAATTTACGCCAGGAGATATTCTTTAAAGAGCTGGGTCTTCAGGATTTTCTTGAAGGTGGAGAGGGTATCAGTCGATCTGGTAGCACTTGGAAGGTCGTGGAAGCGTGGAACCAAACATGAGAAGAGTCTGGATTGACCTGCGCAATGTGCTGGCCGTGTTAGATAAAGTTCCAATTGTAGGACTTACAATTGTTGTACATAATTATGTGGGTTGGTATGTTAGGGAGATGGAAGAGTGGGATAGAGAGACTGTGTGTGTGTGTGTGTGTGTGTGTGTGTGTGTGTGTGTGTGTGTGTGTGTGTGTGTGTGTGTGTGTGTGTGTGTGTGTGTGTGTGTGTTTCTATTATGTGTACGTGTACGTGTTCTTGACTACTCTTCTAATTAATGTTAGGTCATGTTCAGTCATTCCACAACACTTGCACATGTACAACTTCATTGTTCTCTCCCGTCAACACACACACACACACACACAAGCCAAACACACACACACACACACACACACACACACACACACACACACACACACACACACACACACACACACACACACAAGCCAAACACAGACATCTTTATCTTAGTCACCATGTCTGCTGTTGACTCTCTGCCATTCTGTTTGTTGCACATGGGAGGCCTGGTGTTTTAGCCAACAGGGTGTGCCATGGGTATGTTCACCCTGCCTGTGAGAACACTGTGGATGCAAATCCAAAGAGGAGAAGTGTTGACAAGCCTCCATTAGCACCTACCATCTCTCTTTCTCTCTCTCTCTCTCTCTCTCTCATTCCTCTTTCTTTTTCTCTCTCTCTCTCTGTCTCGCTCATTCCCTCTTTCATCCAGCCATCTCCATTCATTCCAGTGTGTTTGAATAATGGATGGTGTCATTAGAGTGCCTTTCCCCATAAACAAGTGTTCAATATTGCATAGTGTTTATCATGTAGGGTGGGCAGGGCATTTTGCTTGGCGGATGATGCTGGTTGCTTGGCAAGTGCATGTTTGTAGAGATGGGATTTTTGTTTGTTTGTTTGTTTGTTTTAAATAATAACATATATTTCTAGTGCTTTTTATAATGTCTCAGTCATTAGAGTGAAAGCTCTCCCTGTTTAGCATAACGCAATATGTCAATTGAAGAGAAATCAATTGACCTGTTAATCCTTAATCTAATGAGCTGTTTACAATGTGCGTTCCTAAGAGGGAGACAGGAAGCACATGCTGCAACTTGTGTGTGCTTGGATGGTTATGCCAGGCAGATATTCATTGTGTAATGATTAATTTAACACTCCATTTAAATAATGACCCTTAAATGACATAAAAATACTTTTAGCCGTTTATAATTGAGTCATAATTGAGCTGATTACATGCTAATCAGATTCAACCTCTCCCGCCCCCCTGGTGAACTCTGCTGCCGTTAGTCTGCCACTTGTGATTTCCTCACAGCTGACTGCCAGTTCATTTCTGGAGATGAAGTAATTCCGCTTCATTTTCTGTGCACTCGTATCGGATAGAAGGTCATTAAGCATCGACCCACACATAAATATGACTGATGCTAGGTGCATTTTTGACTCTTCTCCTATCTGTTGCTGCATCTTGTTTCATTTTATTGAATATGGATCCCAGTTAAAATGTGAGGTCTTACTAAGCCCTTGTGTTGACCTCATCAGTGGGCTGGCTGACTTGTTTCTTTGCAAGAAAAGAAGGAGAGAGGAGAGCAGAGCTGGATAGAAGTGGCTTCTCCTCCCAGACTCACCTAGGACACAACCAGCAGGAGCAGCAACGGGCAGTGAGATATCAGAGAAAATGGAAGGGTGGAACATTGAAGGAAAAGGTGCATTCCTTTCTTTAAACATTAGCATTAACATAACATTAACATAACATTAGCCTAGAAATCTAGATGCACTCTGGCAGTAGCAAATAGTTTTGCTCAGCTGGTACGTCTAGCTATGAATCATAAAGTCTTAGCAAGCCTTGGGGCAATGCTTTCTCTTTGTGGAGAGTCGTTGGGTGGGCTTAGCAAGACAATGACAGGGCTGTCAGCAGTGGCCAAGGAATAGCAGCCGTTTGAATTGGCTCCAGCATCGACTATAGAGTCAGACTTGGGCTTTTCTTTGAAAGTTGAGCAGAAAAAGGCATTTCAAAGGAGGACATAGGCTATTTGATGTTTTGTTGATGTTGCTGTGGTCATAGAGCTACCTAGTTTTAAAGACAACCACTGATTTCGCCCCTAGGATTGAGCCCGGTCTGTCGGTCATGCCTAGACTATACATTTTGACATTATAGGATGGCTTGTCAGGCTAATGGAACATGACAAGGAAAAAAGAGAGAGAGAGAAAGCAGGAGAGAAAAAAAATATAGAGAGAGAGAGATTAAAACCAAGAGGGCAAAGAATTCTTGCCACAGAAATGTGCACAAAGAATGATAGAGTCAATGAATCATAAACTGCATACACTGCAAAAAATGGCCTTACAAAAAAAGAAATAAATGATCAATATAAAGCATATTTGCTTGTAACAATTGAAAAAATGCCAATGCCAATGGAAGTAGTGAAATTTGACTTAGTAAGATTTCTTAAATTAAGATATCTAATCTGAGCTGTTGAGATGACATTATTCCAAAATAAGTCTGGGAAACATATTGAGACATCTGATTAACTCAAAACAATCAAAATAGTTCTTATGACAAGATCATTTTTATTTTATTTTATTTTATTTTATTTTAAGGGTATTTATGATAAGTCTGAGCTGGAAAGACTTAATTTAAGATAAATGTACTAACATTAGGCTTGTTTTTGAGTTTTACCAAGCATTACATTCTACAAATAAGCATTGCTAGCTTAAAACCAATTCTCCTTTTATGACCTGTAATTAGTAAATTACTCTAGATATGAGACCACGGTCTATCTTGAGTCAAGTTTATCTGAACACTTTTTTTCCACAAACAGTTTTTGTTTAAACACAAACACGTTTTTATTTGTGAGGTGTGTGAGTGTATGAGTGTGTGAGTGTGTGCGTGTATGAGAGGTTTTACACGTTTAAACAAAAGCAAACCTCTTCAAAAAAAAAAAAAAAAAAAGACTACAATGCACTCAGTGTCATTACACACAACAAACCAGTGCAAGCTTCATTGCACAGTCTTCAGTCATTACAACACTGAACTGAACTTCCAACATAAGGCAGCATTCCCAGAAGAACTCATCACTCCCCGACAAATGCCATCCACTCACTTATTGCCTTTTGGAAGGCACTTGTTTGATCTTGCTGGTGCAACAAATCAAGGAGGACCTCACTCTGAATAATGGACAACACCGTAGCAATACATTTAGGATATGCAAGGTGAAGAGCATAGTAGAGAGTCATTACATACAACAAACCTTCAGCAATGAGCTCTTTTTGGAATGTTGCAACAGGACTGTCACCCAGGGCCAAGATGCAATTCGAAGAGCTGATAAGTATCACAGGACAGGTCAGTGGACGTTTACGTAGGAAGGAATTGGGATGTTCGTTTTCCTGAAGAAATGACATTATAATGTTATAGAAACAACTTTGCATACTATTTGGATAATGCCCAGTATGCCTTCACATCTCACCTCAAGAACATGCACACATGCCTCACTAGCCTTCTGCAGCCTCTTTGGCGGTGCAGATGAAGAGGGGAAGATGGCTGGCAAAGCCTTGAGCAATTCAATTGCCTGTTTAACTGTTGAAGTAAATATAAAAAGAGCATTATTCAATCACTGAAATGATCTCTTAGTTCTTTTTTGGGTAATGTTAATGTATACCTTTCTCTATATAGACTGTACTTTTCTGCATATAGCCTTTCTGTGAATTATTAGCCACAGTGTAGCATTTGTAACCTAGTTAATTACTTACTAGTTAGTAACTAGTTAGCTAACCTAGTTAGTTGCTTAAATCTTCTAGTCTCAACTTTAATTGATAGTTACCAAGACTCACTACCAATTACAGTTGAGATTAGATGAGAAGTCAACTAGGTTACAAACACTATACTCTGGCTAATAATTCACAAAAAGGCTATATACAGAAAAGAAAAAAGAACAGGTTATGTAGAGAAAGCTATATACTGTACATACACAGACACACAATAACAAATTCCTGAATTGCCTTAGCCAGTTCCCACTGGAGGTTTCAGGATCTTCTTTTAAAAACACCATAAAATTGAACTTTTTGACAGAACTCACCTCTCCTTGACTTCACTGATGTACTGTACATTATCCCTGTCCAGAATATGCCTGAGCTCATCCATCACCTTAAACAATCAACACATTCAAAAAAATGAACAAAACTGGGAAGGCACACATTAGCAAAGGGAATTTAACATTACACTTGGCAGATGCTTTTATCCAAAGCCACTTAAAATTCTGTAGGTACAGGGTATTGGTTACAGTCCCTGGAGCAATGTGACATTAAAGGAAACATTATTCCTACTGCTACAGGATTCAAACCTGTAATCTTCTGAATCCCAAGACCAACTCCCTAACCATTAGGTCACAGCTGCCCTCATGTGTGGTATGATGGCTGTATTTAATTAGTTGTCATCCTTTAATTCATTTTAGATTATGATGAAGACAATAAACTTCCAGAGAAAAGAGTTACACAAGAGGCAAATGATTACTTACATCCTCAATTTCCCGGAAGCAGGGGTAAGCCTTGAGTATTTTTTTGTGACAATCCTCTTCCTTCACTGCATCAAAATCAATGCCTCAAATTCCAAATTGAGAAATTGCGCCACTGCCTCCTTATTGGGAAGGTTAGTCTTCTTCCACAGAGCCTGAAGGCTTCGATAATGGCTCGCTTGTGTCGCTGGGCTATCTTCACGTCTGTTATCTTCATGAACAGATATGGGCGATTCTACAGAATTGGCTCAAAAAGATAATTTAAAAACCATTTATGTAGGAAAATGTTTGATGATATAAAAGTGTAAGCAAATAACAATCAAAACCCAAAGTAATATTTGATGTAGCTGCTAGTTTAATATAGAAAATATTATAATTTCTATGGTACTCTTTGGTACTTTCAATTGAGATGTAGTGGTCCCAAACCCCAAGGTCTGAATTTCACCATAGAAAATAATGTATGATTTTGATTATTTGAAATATATGATTTGATAAGTATCTTTATGAACACTTTTGGTAATTAATCCCATATCTTTATATGTATTGGATATTTTTAGTAAAAATAATGAAAAACCATGTAAAAATTCCTGTCCCACATCACTACCAAAACATTCTACACTACAGTCCATAATATGACACTGCTTTAAGCCACTCCCCTCCATTTTGAACCAGGAAGTTTGTCTGCTCCTCTGTCCCTCATGGTGGCATGGTGAGTTGATATGTGGTAAATGTGGTTTTTCTGCTGGTAATTTAGTTTTCACTGATGTTTCAATGTTGAGAACTATGCTAGGTAACTTCGTACTGACTAGCATCTTGCTTAAATTGTCACTACTGAAACAGTCACAACCGAAACATGTATTGAGATTTCAGGAGTGACAAAATGGTACTGCTTTCTTCATTCTGAGAAACAAATACAACACATAAATATAAATGCAAATACAATAAATTGACTAAATATTTATAGTTCAGTAAAAAGGAGTTCACTACATGTTAATACTGTAAATATCTTTGGTTAAATTATACAGATAGCTAGGGGAATTACCAACATGCCTACACAAGGAATAGTAGTTTGGATGTCAGAATGGTTAAAAATGGACAATAAAAGAAAAAAATACATAAATAAAATGTTTGACACTGCCATTTGGACATTTCAGTAACACATTTGGGCATCAGCTATGTTAAATGTGACAATTTTCTGCTTACTTTTGATATTTTGTTTATTATAATACAGACTATGGTATGACCGCCGCAGTGTATTGAAATTGTATTGAGTTTGTGGTAGGTCTGTGTTGTGAGGTAAGTATTTGTGTGGAAATGATTGGCTGGAAGTGGGCATGGATGTGGGTTTTGAAGGAATGACATTTTGTCTGTTTCCGTAATGTGTAGGAGTGATTTGGCGTATGTATGTAAATGTCTTATTTTACTTTCGCAATTTTAAAAATTCTCTGAATTATTTTTATTGGAACTAGGTGTCGACCAGTGTTTTCAATGCGTGAGGGTCAATGGATTTCCAGACAAAAACAAATGTGGTTGCAAACTTTAGCGTTCCATAGATAATATGGCAAAATAACATTTTGTACAATTACAGCGCCCCCTAAATTTTATGGTACTTGCTATGTTTTCAGCAGTTTTTTTGTGCAGTTCCCGCCTTCTCGGCCCAAGATATTGGCAATCCAAAATCCCAATTTTTGCATTTACCCATATCACTAGGTGATGCTATACTACAAGTGAGTGTTTATGGGCTGGGTCGATATTATTCTATAACACCGACATATCTCCAAACTTTTGGCCGTCTCCTCCTCTTTGACAGACACTAGCACAGCAGGGTGTGGGGCCCAAAAGCTTTAGTCGTTGCCACCCTACTAGGGCTACAAGTCTACTGTCATGATCCTGCTCTCGACAATTCCGGCCACCTACTGGACTGTCTGAGTTTTGCAATCTCCGTGTATTGTTTACCTTGTCCATGTGCTTCTGATTTGCTGTCTGTCCTGCCCCTTTCTCCTCCCCTACTCTGCACCCGGCCCTCATGTCCTTGATTGCTGTAATGAGTTTCACCTGTCCCTTGTTTGTTACATTGCTCCCTTCCCTATATATTCCCCAGTTCTTCCTTTGCACTTTGTCTGATTGTCTGACCGCGTTCCTTGTCGTGAGTTGTTATTCTGATGTTTGATTCTCGTGCTTTTTGCCTGCGCCAGTGTTTTTGCTTACCAGTGGATTACTTGTGTTCTGAACTCTGCCAACTTTGTTACTTGGATTTATTTACAACGAACTATTGGATTTCTGCTTTTTGCAACTGCCTGTTTGTGTTTTATTTAATTTTCACGGACTTGATCTTTTGTGTGTTTTTTTCCCCCAAGACTTCTTTGACCTTTTGTTGGATTATCTTTTGGATTTTTGATCTTCTGAGCTTTGTCCCTTTTTTGAATTTATCCCTGACTTGTTGTAATAAACTTTTTGCATCGATCTGCTTTTGGGTCCCATTTAGTCTGTCACAGTACAATCAGACCAAGAAGATGGACCCAGCAGATCCAGGACATTTTTCTTCGGCCATCCAGCAACATGGGTCTCTGCTGGGCCGGCATCAGGCGCTAATTGAAGACCTTAGAGCCGCTGTAAGGATTCTCACTTCCAGAGTTCAGCCACTCCCATCGACCATGGGTCTTTCCGTGCAGCCTGAATCTCCGGTACCAATCGCTCAAGCAGCACCATTGATCCACGAGCCTAGATTGCCTCCACCCGAGAGGTACACTGGTGAGCCTGGTACCTGTCAGTAATTTTTGTCCCAGTGTTCCTTGATTTTTAGCCTCCAGCCCGGGTCATTCTCCACTGAGCGAGCCAAGGTGGCTTACGTCATCACCCAGTTGTCGGGGCGAGCTCGAGAGTGGGGAACGGCTGTTTGGGAAGCGGAGTCCCCAGCCTGTGATGATTTCCGAGAATTCGCCTCTGAAATGAAGCGAGTCTTCGACCGCTCCAAACACGGACACGAAGCCGCACGCGAATTGCTCCATCTATGCCAGGGTTCCCGATCAGTTTCGGACTTTGCCATTGATTTCCAGACCCTGGCGATCTCATCAGGCTGGGGTAAAAAGGCTCTGTTTGACACCTTCCTAAACGGTCTCTCGGAGGAGTTAAAAGATGAGTTGGTTTCCCATGACCTGCCTGAGACCTGCGAGGGGCTGGTTGATCTGGCCATTCGCGTCGATACGAGGCTGCAGCAACGTCGACGTTTCAGGGCATCCGGGGCTGTGGGTGGAGGAACCACCCGTCTCGCTACCTCTTCTTCTCCACCTCCCATCGTGCCAACTCCGGAGCCTATGCAGGTGGACCGGACTCGCCTGAGCGTGGAGGAGAGACGGCGAAGACTACAAGCCCGCCTATGCCTATACTGTGGTAAGCCTGGACACTATCTTGCCGCTTGCCCGGTAAAAGCCCACGCTCACCCGTGAGAGGGGTATGGGTGAGCGTCACTTCAACCAACCCCTCACCTACCCAGCGGACCCTCCTTCCTGCCGTCCTGACCTGGGGAACACAACGACGAGAGACGGAGGTCCTCATCGATTCGGGTGCGGAGGAAAGCTTCATCGACGCCGGCCTGGTGAACCAGTGGGGGCTTCCTGTCGAAGATCTCAAGGTGCCCCTGGTAGCTAACGCCTTAACGGGGGCCAAGCTTCTTTTTTGTGTCCAAGAAGGACGGCTCACTTCGACCGTGCATCGACTATCGCGGTCTGAACAATGTGACTATTAAGAATCGTTATCCTCTCCCCCTCATGTCATCTGCCTTTGAGCTCCTGCAAGGGGCCAAAGTTTTCACAAAATTAGACCTGCGGAACGCCTACCACCTGGTCCGCATACGTGAGGGGGATGAGTGGAAAACAGCTTTCAACACCACTTCCGGACACTACGAGTATCTTGTCATGCCTTTTGGCCTCACTAACGCCCCCGTTTTTCAAACACTGGTTAATGACATCCTCAGAGACTTATTAAATCGTTTTGTGTTTGTGTTTCTGGATGACATCTTAATTTTCTCTAAGTCCCTGTCTGAGCACATCACCCACGTCCGCACGGTCCTGAGACGTCTGCTTGAGAATCAACTCTACGTAAAAGCTGAGAAATGTGAGTTTCATCAGGAGCCAATTTCTACCGGCGATTCATATGAAACTTCAGCACCATCGCCGCTCCACTCACTGCCCTGACCTCCTCGAAGGTCAGGTTTTCCTGGTCATCTGAAGCAGAGAAAGCTTTCGATGAACTGAAGAGGCGCTTCACTTCGGCCCCTGTTCTGACCCAGCCTGATCCCGAGCGTCAATTTATCGTTGAGGTCGATGCCACCGAAGTGGGCATTGGGGCAGTCCTTTCTCAACGCTCCTCCAAGGATAACCGTATCCACCCGTGTGCCTTCTTCTCGCATCGTCTCTCACCTGCAGAACAGAACTATGATGTGGGGAACCGGGAGCTTTTAGCCGTCAAGTTAGCCCTGGAGGAGTGGAGGCACTGGCTGGAGGGCGCTCCGGTACCGTTCCTCGTGTGGACAGATCATAAAAATTTACAGTATATTAGTCAAGCTAAAAGATTAAACCCCCGACAGGCACGTTGGTCCCTATTTTTCTCCCGTTTCAACTTCACTCTCTCTTACCGTCCTGGCCACAAGAACACTAAACCCGATGCAATATCCCGACAGTTTACTTCTTGCAAAGAGAGCCCTGATCCAGACCCTATCATCCCGTCTAATCATATTGTTGGAACGGCCCGCCTCGACATTGAGTCGCTCGTTGTGGCGGCTCAAGCAGACGAGGCGGGTCCCAGTCAGTGTCCTGCTAATCGCCTGTATGTTCCCAGTTCTGTTCGTTTACAGGTCCTGCAGAGGGGGCACTCTTCTCAACTCTCCTGCCATCCCGGATCCAGTAGAACCCAAGCCTTCATTGGGAGACGCTTCTGGTGGCCATCCATCAAGAACGATGTCATCCGTTTTGTCCAGTCCTGTCCTACGTGCGCACAAAATAAAACCTCCAACCAACCACCTGCCGGATTGCTTCAACCACTAACTGTACCCCGAAGGCCCTGGTCCCACATTGCCCTAGACTTCGTGACTGGTTTGCCAGTCTGACGGTAACACCACCATTCTCACTATTGTCGATCGTTTTTCCAAGTCAGTTCATTTTGTTCCCCTGCCTGGTCTCCCCTCAGCCAAAGACACTGCCCAACTCATAATTCAACATGTCTTCCGTATCCATGGTCTCCCCATAGAAGTGGTTTCCGACAGAGGTCCCCAGTTCACCTCTTCTTTTTGGAAAGCCTTTTGCTAATTGCTTGGTGCCTCTGTTTGTCTCTTTTCTGGTTTTCACCCACAGAGCAATGGTCAATCCGAGAGGGCTAACCAATCTTTAGAGACGTGCTGCGCTGCATGGTTTCCCAGAACCCTTCCGCCTGGAGCTGACATCTACCTTGGGTCGAATATGCCATCAACTCCCACATATCATCCGCCACGGGCAAATCCCCCTTCGAGTGCTCCTTGGGTTACCAACCCCCGTTGTTCCCGGACCAGGAGGAGGAGGTCGGGGTACCATCCGCGGAGGGATTCATCCGGCGCTGTCTGCGGACCTGGAGGCGTACCCGCACCACCCTTCTCCGTTCGGCTGCCCGGATGAAGACCCAGGCCGACAGACGTCGGTCCCGAGCCCCCTCCTACCGTCAGGGTCAACGGGTGTGGTTGTCCCCACGAGACCTGCCCCTGAGGGTCGAATCCCGCAAGCTTTCCCCACGGTTCATCAGCCCATTCCCCATCACCAAGATCATCAGTCCCACAGCCGTCCGCCTCAAACTCCCTTTTCCTTTACACCGCATCCACCCCACCTTTCATGTTTCCCGCATTAAACCCTTTATCTGTAGCTCCATGCACCCTTCCCCTGCTCCCCCACCTTCCCCCCGCCTCATAGATGGATCAGAGGCTTACACAGTTAAAAGACTCTTGGAAGTTCGGCGCCGGGGCTGGGGCCGGGGCCGGGGCCGGGGTCTCCAGTACCTCGTAGACTGGGAGGGCTACGGCCCTGAGGAGAGGTGCTGGGTTCCGGCCCGGCATATCCTAGACCTCAACTTAATCAAGGACTTCCGTCGCCAACACCCTACCTCAACCAAAGGGACGCCAGGAGGCGTCCGTTAGAGGGGGGGTACTGTCATGATCCTGCTCTCGACAATTCCGGCCACCTACTGGACTGTCTGAGTTTTGCAATCTCTGTGTATTGTTTACCTTGTCCATGTGCTTCTGTTTTGCTGTCTGTCCTGCCCCTTTCTCCTCCCCTGCTCTGCACCCGGCCCTCATGTCCTTGATTGCTGTAATGAGTTTCACCTGTCCCTTGTTTGTTACATTGCTCCCTTCCCTATATATTCCCCAGTTCTTCCTTTGCACTTTGTGTGATTGTCTGACCGTGTTCCTTGTCGTGAGTTGTTATTCTGATGTTTGATTCTTGTGCTTTTTGCCTGCGCCAGTGTTTTTGCTTACCAGTGGATTACTTGTGTTCTGAACTCTGCCTACTTTGTTACTTGGATTTATTTACAACAAACTATTGGATTTCTGCTTTTGGCAACTGCCTGTTTGTGTTTTGTTTAATTTTCACGGACTTGATCTTTTGTGTGTTTTTTTCCCCCAAGACTTCTTTGACCTTTTGTTGGATTATCTTTTGGATTTTTGATCTTCTGAGCTTTGTCTCTTTTTTTAATTCATCCCTGACTTCTTGTAATAAACTTTTTGCATCGATCTGCTTTTGGGTCCCATTTAGTCTGTCACATCTACTTAGATTCATGTCCTCCAGTGTTTCAGTGTCCCGGCAATCATTGACAGAAAATCAGTGAAAAAAAAGTGAAAAAAAGGGGAAAATTTGTTTGACAAAACCAACATGACCGCTTAATATGATGTTTCTGAAACTATACACATTATCTTTTTCTGAAGAGTGGTATCCATCATCTGAAATATCTGAGCTGAGTGCTTTTATGTGTTCTTTTAGGCTCTTTGTACTATGCGTTGGTTGAATAACGCCAACTATTTTTAACTTTTTTGCACAAAATATAGACAGTCCCATATAATTGTCACTACTGAAACACTGCCGTCACTACCGATATTTGATGTCACTAACAAAAAATATGGATGTTTTGGAAAAATAAAATGTTAATGCTAATGGATCCTTGCATCTGAAATCTGTATCAATGCATATATAGTATTTACAGAGAAATACTGTTTTCAAAATGCAATTTATTTGAAGAATCACCCTTAATATTATGTTAAAATTATATTTTTTAATCTTTCTAACCATGAAGCTGTCTTTAAAAAACACTTAAAATAGATTTAGAAGGTTAATGTAAAGAAAATCAGAATACAGTACTGGAAACATCATTTTCATATTAAATGATATTGTGTTTCGGTAGTGACAAATTTGGGGAGATAAAAAACAATTTAAAACTGTATAAAAACAGGGTAGGAAACTAGTGTCCAATCAGTAGAATAATGTTCCTTAGATGTTCCTATATATTTAGCACTTCAAAACTTGCAGGAACTAGAACTTTTTAGATGTTTTAAAGTGTGAATTTGCACAATTTGGTAGAATGGCCCATACATGTAAAGGTAGAATAGAGATACTTTATTGACCCTGAAGTAAAGCACATACTCGCAACACACATTGCACAAATGGTAAATGGACTGCATTTATATAGCGCTTTTCTACTGATACAAGTACTCAAAGTGCTTTACAGAGTATGCCTCACATTCACACATCGGTGGCGGACACTGCCATGCAAGTTGGCAACCTGCCACCAGGAACAATTTGGAACGGTACTATTACTACTATTCATATGTGCATAATATAAGCAATGCCCTTTTTCATTTTACTGTTAGGGATGAAGAGTTAAGAGCAACTGTATTTATAATTCCAATAGACGACTGAGTGCAAGCTTACCATATGAATCACCACCACACCATAAGTAATTACAATTCAAGACCCGTTGACAAAGTAGGTGGTATAAAACTCCTCACTAGGAAAGCCAAACCTCACCTTTGTTAGCAGCCCGGACATGCTCCAGCTCAGTGTCTGTATACAGCCCAGCAGATTCAGGCGAATGTAGTCTCACAGTTTTTTCAGGGGTTTTCTTTGGACGTCCCCTCACAGGACTGGATGTCTGAGGAACTGTATTTACAATCACAATAGAGTGCAAGCTTACCATGTGCGTCATTAAACTACACACCACAACCAATTACAATTAAAGACCTATTGACAAGGTGGTATAAAACTCCTCACTGGGAAAGCCAAACCTCGCCTTTGTTAGCAGTATCTGAATTTTGAGTGCTCTCTGAAGAGGTGTCCAAAATCACTGTGGAGTAACTACAGCCAGGCTCATCTTCACTTATTGAAGACTCCAGGAAAAGTCTCTTTGCAGAGCCCTTCTTTTTAACACAGGACCTGACATGCAGCCTTTTGTACAGTTGGGTATAAACAGTTATCTGAAACAATAAAAAATTAGGCCTTTAAATCCCTCAACTGAACAACACAAACTTCCATGAAATTCAACCTCGACAGACTACATACTTGTATTGTTGTAAAACACCTAGCCATTGGTTTTTGGGGTCTATTTGTCCATCCTGTAGCATGGGGTAGTACTGAGTGATTCTTCTTGCCATGGCAGTGATATCTGTTTTAGCTGGGTACCGATGTGATTTCCCATCTCCTGTTGCCCTCAGGATAGAAATCATGCTTTTCATAGTGTTACGAATTAGTCTGCAGCAAAAATCTTGCTACATTTGGCATTGTCCTTTCCCCACTCTTTTAAGTTAAAGTTAAAATACTGGCTCCATACATGCTCTAGCTCGGTGTCGGTATACAGCACATATTCAGGAGAAAGTAGCCTCAGTTTTTTCAGGGGTTTTCTTGTTTTTGTGGCGTTATCTAAGAAACTTCCTGAGCCACATTAACACTTTGCACAATCGCAGCCCTGACTTCTGTGTGGTGTGTGGAATTGATGGCTGTTCAAACAAGTATAGGGTATACAACTCATATTACTACCACATAAAATGGATGCATGCAAATCATATTCTTCAACTCAAGGGACCAGGGAATGACGACACGATTGTATTGCATGAAGCTCATGGAACAAGCAAAACACAGAAATTGAAAGACCAAGCACAGTCATCCAACAAATAAGTTATTCTTTTTGCTAACAGTACCTACTGAGTGGTTTGAAGCTTGTTGATGTGAAGCCTCAATTACCACGTTTTGTTTAAGAGTTACCTACAAGCTGAACGTAGGCATATTCTGTGTTGATGTTTAGCCGCCCGGCTAAGCTAGTAATGTGGGCTTTATTTTCACGATCTGTCCATAGTCTGTTGCTATTATGATAGCGCATTTGCTTGGCCTCTTCTTTTTCTGAAAGAGACCAGTCTGCACCCAAACTCTCATGCGTTCGTTATTTTGGCCTTATCTTAAGTCACAGATCATTCAGTAAATGCCTGTCAGTGTTTCTTTCTTTGCACTTTGCGCAAATCATTAGATTAGGCAACCAGACATTGGAATTTGAAGACACAACCTACATGGTTAGCTGTTTGATACTGTAAAACAATAATTCTGTGTTAAATTTATAATAAATTTTTAATAATGTTGTTTCAGGATGGATTCCAAGACGATCACGATGCAGACCAACGATGCTTTCAAGCATGCTGTTACATTTTTACTGCAAGCTTGGGAAGCTCATAGATTGACACAGGTAACATGCATGCTGTTTTCTTTTTTTTTTTTACTCTAACTTGTGTGTCTATTTTGTGATTATCCATTAATGAGATGTGGTTATTTGCAACAACCGAATGCCAACATGTTTGAAGCCATATAATATCAATTCCACATCCATTGTTTTTGAAAGTACCTACAGCACTGCAGTTAATTTTATACTCAGATGAAGTGGAAGTATGCAATCCTCTTGGGTCTCGAGCAACCAAAAATAAGTTGTTATTGATTTATTACACTCTAGGTAATATTAGCCCCAAGTACAGATCCAAACTTGCTGCTATTCATCTCCTTGCCTTTGTAAAATCAAATGACATCTCCCATTGTGGTGTTGACACAATATTAGAGAGGATTCACAGTGACTTAGATAAATTGCACGAAGGTCTGAAAATGAACACTGTTAATGGTGAGAAGACAATTTATGGAGCTCTTATGTGTGTGCTAGGAGACCCTTTAAGTCAACATGAGCATGAGAGTATTGTTTTTTGATGCATGAAATGTCTGAATTGCTGCAATGAATGATGAAGATGAAAATGTGTGGGTTCTAATCCCAGCTGCCACCGTTCTGCCCCTGAGCAAAGCACTGAACGCATAAATG
Source organism: Tenualosa thibaudeaui (assembly GCA_027481765.1). NCBI lineage: Eukaryota > Metazoa > Chordata > Actinopteri > Clupeiformes > Clupeidae > Tenualosa > Tenualosa thibaudeaui. Next base: position 4,501,742 of record JAIFZK010000001.1, on the reverse strand, counting down.
TAAATGTAAATGCAAAGATTTCAGTAAAGTTCATATTTTTTTTCCTCGAAAAGGTCAATCACATTTGACCAATGTCCAAAATATACTTATATACTTATAGTAAACTTGTTTTATTTGCAAAGCTGCTTCAAATAAGACCTTTTTAAGACATTTTCACTGTAGAAGATTTTCAAGATGTGCTGTCTAAAAACTAGTTTTTCTAGCTAAAGGAAGTTTTGCTTGTTGGGTGATTTCATCTTATATTAAGGGTGACTAGATGTTTTCACTTGAAAATAGACAAATAAGCTTCCTAAGATTTATATTTTTTGCAGTGTAAATTAGGAAACAGTGTTAGTGGAGTCAGTTATATCAAATATCAAATAGCCAGAAATCTCTAAACATGAACGCACTGCCTCAGTTAGAGATATCCCAGCTTTAGAGATTCACCCAGCTCCTCATCTTCACACTGTTTTGTCATCTCATCTCAACAGGTTCCAGATCTATGTTTATGTTAAAGGTGAAGTCAGCAATGTTATGCAGTTTGTAAATACTTTTTATAACTTAGAAATAATATCTCCTCAGGATCCTCTAAATCTTCATTCTCCTGAGTCACCATAAAAAATCTGGTCTTTTTATGATAGCCAGACTGAGAAAACTGTAAATAATCAAAGTAGGGTAGCCTGCCCCCCTAACAATAACAGAGACTCCTCTAGGAGGACTGAAGCGAGGGGTGCGCTATGTTTTGCTGAGACCTTGGGCATATAAATATAAACATAAACACATCACATTCTTAATAGTATATAATAGTATAAGCTACCATTTTGTAGGCCTCATTCTAACATATAAAATGGAAGCAATAGAAATATCTCTGATGGCAAAAATAACACCAATCTAGCTATACAGGTTAATCTGTAACACTTTCTATGATTCAGGTATTCAAAAGCATTTTAAATGAATTAATAAAAGTTTATAGTGCATTCATAATACTTTATAACCAATTACATTAGTATTCATAACTGTTTATACATTCTCATGGCGATACTTATAATGCATTCTAATGTTATCATAAGCCTTTACAACTTGCAGTGTCACAAAGCCTTATAAGCTTCTTTGACCTAATTATGTTAGTAATTATGTGTTCATCTCTCTTTACTTAAGAGTGTGCATTGAGCACTTGTCTTCATTATTTGGCATGGTGTACATAAAAGGACAATTAACAAATTGAAGCTTTATAATGCTTTTGATGTGACACTTCAAGTTGTGAAGACTTATATGATAACCTTATAATGCCTAATGCGTAGTCATTAGAATGTATTAGCGGTTATGGACACTAATGCCATTAGTTATAAGGCTTTATGAATGCATTATAACCTTTTAAGAATGTGTTTATGATGCCTTGTGAATACTGGGTACATAGAAAGTGTTAATCTATTACATATTGCAAATTTGCTTATATTCTTGATCTTTCTTGGGTAGAGCCTAAACAAAAGTACTTTACAATACAAGTACAAGTACAATACACAATGAATGAAGACAACATTATACTAACAATTCTCCATAAAAACAAGGTAAAACAGAAAAGTTAAAACCTTTTTGTTGTTGTTTTTTTTTTTTTTTTGATCAGTGGAGGGGCAAGAAGAGCAAGAACTGAAAAATCGAAAACAGCAGAGACAAGGCTGGAAGCAAACCAATCCCAGAGTGCATTTGGGCATGTCACTCAGAGTGGTGACCCCGTTGACCTCAGTAAGGTGGTCTGGAGCACAGGTGTAAATTGGCCTACGGATTCCTCACAGGTGTGAGCAGAGGGAAGAAGATCGATAGGCCATCTTGTGAACCTACCTTGAACCATGCCATTATTTGCTACCCTCCCTCTCCCTCCTTCTTCTTTCCTCTGTGTGCACATGTGCAGACACATTTTTCAGGTCCCATTCCTCTCTTCCCCACCTGAGGTCAGGGACCCACCTAAAATCATTGGCCTTGTATGAAATGGCTGGCTGGCTTAAGGCAATGCATTCTGGACTTGAAAAAGTGTATTGTAGTATAGCACATTTTTGGACAATCTCATCTGAACATCAATGTAGGTCTACAATATGTTACCAAAACCTTGCACAATCAAACAGCCAGATCAGACGCGACCAGATGTGTCTGAACCAACGTGTGGGCAGAACCAAACGAGAGGTGCATTGTGCTACTACAGGAAGCAGAAGGTGCCCTACTTGCTCATGTCCGTCATAGGTATCTGTCGGCTGTTCTTGTTGATCTTGTTAGACGTCATGTCAGCCAACCAGTCAGTCAGTCAGTCATTTCAAACAAGCATTTGCATCCCCAGCAAAAAGGCCACGCTGCTGTGTAGTCTGATATGACAAATTAACTCCTGCACAGCACAGGTTGTTCTACAGTTTGCACCCGGTGCACATAATAAACCATTACATCACATATAATGTATGTATAGCCTACCATTTTCCCCAGGCACTAACGAGAGTTCATAGGCAGTTAACTCTCTTAATGTCCTATTGCTAACTCTCACAAGTCCTTTTTCTCTGCAGGGCTTCCTCAGCCTGCCACTTGGCTTGTTTACAGTTTACAGCAGGGGTGGCAAACTCATGGGCCACATGAGCATTATGCTTTTCCTCAGATACCTCATCTACATGCGTGGCCACAAACTGTTGGGTAAAAAAAATGCATATTTCCTCACCAGCAGTCCTAATGTGTCTGTGTTCTGACTTCTGATTTTGCCTTCCTTTCCTGCTGGTGAGCATGATGTGTCTCATAGTTCAGTGACAGTCAGTTGAGTTTAGTTATATGCTCTGCATGCAGAGCTACCAGTATTGTATGATTTTTTTTATTATTATAATTAATTTGTGTTGTTAAAACTATTTTCAAGCAGGCCACATAACAATTCATGTCAAGTTTTTTAAATCGGGCCGCATGAAATGATGTAAGGGCTGCATACAGCCCCCTGGCCAACGACAACAGTTTGTGTCACGATTTGTGAAAGATTGCAGCTTGTAACTGATGACACCCTTATGATGACGATCTTAATGACCTAATACAACTGCTCAGAAAAAAAACATCTGTCCAGTGAAGGAAGACCTAGACAGAAAAGGCCTATAATATCCTTCTGAGAGAGAGAGAGAGGAGAGAGAGAAAGAGAGAGAGAGAGAGAGTTGTTGATTATAGGCTACAAGGGACAGCAGCACACTTTCTTTTATCTGTTTAACAGTACTGAAAGGCAACGGGTCAGAGCAGTTCATGATCCAGATACCAAAATGCTGGCGGTCTGCTGCTATTTTTTGCTCATTGATTTTCCAACAGACTGCTGGTGGGCTGCCACTATTTGGCCATATATTCCCAGATAGCTAAAATACCATACATGGTAACAACAGAATACCGGCAGCCTTGCAAATGGGCCACCAGAGAACTGACAAGTAAAATTTTGCAGACTGTCACCATCTTGCTATCTGGGCACCTGTCAGTCACAATGATAAGAGAGCAAGAAAGAGTTCACACATAGGATAAACACAGACTAGATTCCAAGGCAACATGCATATTATTAAACCCACAAGCTAAAGAACTAAGGATACTCTAACAAAAGCCTTACTCTTTGTTTTTTGTCAAAAAATGGTCCCTGAGATAGGTCACTTGTAACAAAAAGCATGTCACACCATCACGGTCATGCCCAGAGGGAACCAGGCAGTCAGTGCTGAAGGATTAAGGGGCAGAAACAGCAAGGAGGTAAATGTCAGGAGCACTGACTGGATCTCTGCACGTCTAAATGTCACACCTCCAGAGATACTTTGCCACTGGCCCCATCCGACAATGGCCACAGAGATCACTAAAGATCCTGTTGTGGCTGTCTGGAAAGGTCACCTGCATGCAATATCTTTTCAGTCTGCATTAAATGACACATTTGCTTGAACTTTGAAAAGGAATTTCATCATGTCCTCCCTCTCATCCGGCATCAGTTATGGATCTTTGTTGTAGGGCAACACATTTTCAAAAATCCGCAAGGTACCTTTAAAGGTGGACTTGTCACACCTCAAATATCCAGATGACATGGGGAAAAAAAGCGATGATTGGCAAGTGTGGAGCAGCAATCTTTGTGGGCTGCAGGCTCTGAAAAACCCCAGTCATGGGTGAAAGTAGTGCTATTGAGTAGGTAGCATATTCATTTATACTATTAGTTGCAGAGCGCTCAGGGCCTTTTACCTGAACTATTCCAGCTACATGCTGTCTTAAAACCCCCATTGCCTTTCAATAAAACCCCTGTCCTGCTGTGTGAGTACCAGCTGTGTGGTTGGTCCTCAGTATTTGGGGACCAACCTGACTTGTCCTTATTGCACCAATAGTGCCCCCATCAGCAGCCAAAAAATATCCTCTGGAGTTGGAACATACTTGGCATTTGGAATCAAAGAGTTGGTATTATTTAAAAGCCTGATAAGATGCTAACAAATATCTATCAATGCACATCATAAAGAACTAGCCTAAATGTGGCTAAGTATTGGAGATTACAGAAATTTCCTGTGATATCTAAATTGGATTATTCAAAAATGACTAAATGTACAGATGCTTTGCAATGAATCCGGTATGTTTTTACAGTCAATCAGTCCATATCCCTGTTCTTTGAGGCTGGCGAGTGCTGCTACAGCATTTGACCAAATTTGTCAGATAATGCTAACTGATGGGCGCATAGAAAAAAATTAATCAGTTAGCGTTGGCTGCAGCTTTGCTATCTGGTCTATGTTGTTGTTCTCATACCTACCACAGCACTGGAAACAGCAGGGCTATGGATTGATTCACTCCAGATAATCCTTTTCAATTCTAAAACAATGACATGATCTATCCATACATCTGCTGTTTAGATTATCTGAATCTGCAATTAAAGATTTGATGCTTAGTATAGGCCTAAGGTAGACCTTCCATATTGCTGTTAGAGTGGGTTGTAGTGGGGCCCTACAAGGACCATAGCTCCAATGCTTTCCATTTGAGCAAACCCTTCTGACTTCATCTGTTGAGTAACACCACTTGTACAATAAAATATTCACTGGTACTTTGCCATTCTGATCGATTTCCCAGGTGCCCTTTAGATTAGACAGAGGAGAGATGCTATGTGCCACCTCTGGACAATACTATTTCATTGTGTAGCCTACTGACTCTATAAATTGTTGGCACCCACTCTAATTGGCCTCTGGCTGATTAGCCAGTCACTTTAAACCCAGCTGGCTCCATGCCTGAGCGTTGCTGGCCGTAGAACGCAGGGTGTGTGCCAGGGGTCCAGATTTATGATTGTAGTTGTGCTGCACAGTTAAACTTCTGTTTGATTAGTCAGAAGCAGTACTCATAGTACTCAGTCAGTTGTATACAATTTGACCAAATTTTTTCCATGCAGTGTCACAGAGGTTTATTGACTGAATGTTGAAGGCCTAGTTTTTGAGACATTAGCAGGTAATGGGCTTCCCATTGGTTTGTCACATGGTATAAATACAACGTATATAAACGTCATAGCAATTTCCTATTGCTATAGTCTTTGACCTGTTACACTTGACTGTATACCATTGACTTTTACTTTAAAAGGTTTAGCTTCAACTCAGAACTTGTTTATAGAGACCATCAAAGAAAGTTTTGCAAGACCAAATCTCATAAAAAAGGACTCATGGGCACATGATCATATATTAAAACATAGTTTTATTCAAAGTAGAATTATAACAAATATAGTTTATTAAATTTTTGCTGATAATTATTATTATTTATTTCATAAAGCCATAAGATTTTTATATAAATGTAGAATGGCATCATCTGCCAGAATGAAATATTTACAGTAATAACAAGTAAAACACAAAAGTAGCAGAATGATTCCCCACAAAATTAATAGCATAAAACAAAAATAAACTATGTGCAATGGAATGATTATCAGCAATATTGTACAGTTACATTATCTGAGGTTGTTTCACAAAACATTATCAACAGATTCACAAAAAATGAACAAACCAAAAACTAAAGAAACAAAACAAACCAAAACAATGACTGAATGAAGGAAAGGCATAGTAATTGAAGATCAACAACATAATATTTTAGCACAACTTCAGAATCAGAAACAAAATGGCAGGCCAGCAACTGAAGCGTGAAGATAACACCTGTAATGAGCTGTACGAGTCTCTCGCCAACACTGCATCACAACACCACTGAAAACATGTAGCAACCAGCAAAACTAAACAGACCCTTTTGTTTAAAAAAAATCCTACGTCGGCTACATCTACACATGGCCAGCTCAGTAACTACAGCTTCACAGTTTATCCTATTAACCCCATTATACTGCATCGCTCTTCCAGTTAAACAAGTGTATCACACGTTTTGGTTTCCCAACAATGCTATACTGTCTTTGCAAAGTGAAAAAGGGGTGTCCTCCACACCATTACTATCTGATGTGTGTGTCATTGAGATCCTGAGATCTCTTCTTGTGAAATGGGTCTGCATGTTTATACTGAGGGCTCAACTCAGGCTTGCACTGAGGTGCAAAACAAACTGAGCTGCCATGGCTTGTAAACCAATTTGTCATCTCTAGTGTCCTTTTCCCAGAAGCATAGTTGCTAACAAGTTAGCAACTTGGTTGGTTGGCAATGGGAAACTGCATTGCAACCAACAAAATTGTGAACTTAGCTAGCAACTATGCTTTTGGGAAACTGACCCCTGTCCTCCTGTGTAAGTACCAGCTGTGTGGTTGGTCCACAGTATTTGGTGACAAACAGAAGAAGGTGTCCAACCTTATTGCACCAATAGGGCCCCCATCAGCGGCCAAAAAATATCCTCTGGAGTTGAAACACACTTGGCATTTGGAACCACTTTGTACTGGTGGACTGAGGCTGGGGCTATTCCTAACTCCTGATATACTGCTACTGATATTACAGTAAATGGATCAGTCTGGACCTTATGAATCACCAAGAGGAAATGAATGTACCACCCTGAGGCTGCCGATCAGGGGCCAGATTTATCCTGCAGAGCAAGTGCAGGTGTGTGTTTGTTTGTGTGTGTGTGTGAGTGTGTGTGTGTGTGTACTGTGCCCCAATTGTCAACACCATAAGGGAAGAACAAACACATTCATAGCATTAGCAGTAACTGGACATGTCCCAGTCTGATGCAGTCAAATCACAACACTGCCCAAGCACTCACTGCATGTGTAAATGTATCCATCCGTGTTCTCTGGTTGGACTTTACTATTCCTTGACAAAGACAAACCTAGCCTATAGAAAAATTGACTAATGTTTATGCAATATTTGTGTTTCTTACCAATGAGATTTGATAAATCTGTGCGTGATGTCATCTATAATGCATGATTTCGGCTTCCTGCTCTGTTGGTTCTCAGATCACAGCAGGCGTAGAAGTGTTGATAGTATTTAACGTAGAAATGTGTGTGTGTGTGTGTGTGTGTTTTCCATCCAGTGTAGTGGTGCGCTTTGAAAGGTCTTCTTCTCGTCCCTCTGCTGCACTTCAACGGCAGGAGAGGGGGAAAAAACAAACAAACAAACAAACTCTTCTTGTGCTTCCTATACTTTGTTTCACCAAAAAATTTAATATTAATTAACTTATTAATTTTCCCCCTCCATGCGTTTCTCAGATAGAAGTTTTCAGTCAGTTGTGCTTAGCAGGACAAAAGATACTTTAGTTAATAAAGCTAAACCAAAAACAAACAAAAATAAAACAAAACCAAACCAATCAATCAAACAAACAAAAAAGTTGAAGAGATATTACAATATAGAACACAACAGACATCACAAAGGGAGATTACTTCCATTTCACATTTGGTGGTACATTCATTCATGTTCACTCCCACTCATCTTTAACTGGCTGTGGCTCCACCCTTTCATCCCACCTGCCAGAAGTATTTAAAAATACACAACAAATTTAAGAGAATAAAAATTAAAAACAAAACAAAACTCAAAATTTAAAAACAACTTCAGTGTAGTGCCAGGCATGGACATAGTCCCCCATAGCTACCTCCAGACACTGTAAGGGAAATAACTTTTATATTATCACACCACAATCAATAATAAATTAAGCTTGAATTAAAGCATTATCATTTTTATACAAAAGCTTGAAGTTGATGAATGTCCCTGTCTAACCCACCACGAGATACAAATACACAAAGCTCTTTTTTCCCCCAGAGTTCTTTTTTTTCCATCCTCTCTCTCTCTCTCTCTTTCTGTCCATCATCAGGAGACAATGAAAAGAAAGTGATTAACTCACTAGAGGAAAAACAACAGTAGCCCAGAAAGATGCTGCACAAAGGAGACCAAAATAATTAATGGTATGTCAATATAAGTGGTTCAGTCTTTATGATGCTCCCCTCCCCTTTAAACCATAATCTCAGAGGGAAGGAAAGATATGGAATTGTAAACATGTCTGCTTTTCTGAGAGACAGAGAGAGAGAGAAAAGCAGAGGGAGACAGAGAGAGATGGAATGAAAGAAAGAGATGCGACTCCTCATGCGCAATCTCTTCTGGTACTCCCTTGCAGGTGATGGTGCCAAACTCCAAATGTCACTATAACTGGGTACCAGATAATAACCCAACATGAATAAACAAACAGACAAATAGATACAACAATGACAATATAAACAAATCCCCCTGGGAATAAATAAACATTTTTAACCATTCTGACTGCCTACTCATCAGTGAAGATTAAAAAGGCACTATTTGACTGTTGATCACTACAGCGCTGGGATTGGAGATAGAAAGAAGGAAACAACAACAAAACAGACAAACAAACAAACAAACAAAAAAAACCAATATGTCTGACAAGTCTACCCAAAGCAAAGTCCTCAGAGATCTTCACAAGTAGCTTTTAGAAAGCCAACAAATTGGAACACAAGGAAAGTTGGAGCTATAAAAGGTCAAGCTGATGAACTCAACCAATACAAGCAAGACAAAGAAGAAAAGATCCCCCACCCTTTAGAGAACATAGATAACTTCCAACAACAAACAAAGCAGCCTTGAATCCAGTATGGCTTACACAAAAAAAAAACAGAAAGTGTATGTAAGTGTGTAAGAGAGAGAAAGAAGAAAGAGAAAAAGAGAGAGACAAAGAGAGAAAGAGAGAGAGAGAGAGGAGAGAGAGAGATGAATAACAGCCCAAACTGTCTCCTCACAGAGGAGGTACTGGTTGTGGGAGTTCTGGTTCTGGGATCTCTTCCAAAATGAGGACCAGAGTCTGGACTTGGTTGGAGAGTGGGAAAGAAAGGTCATAGTGGAATGAGAAATCAGAGGAAG
>JAIFZK010000001.1:4485000-4487500 GCA_027481765.1 Tenualosa thibaudeaui | reverse complement strand
TCTCTCTCTCTCACAACTTTAATTCTCTCTTATACTCTCTCTGACTCTGAATGTCTGTCTAATTTCGTTAGCAATGGTTTAATAACCACTAGCACAAGGGTTCTGACAGAGGTGGTGTGAATAAAGATCATACTGTAGTCTCAAGAGTTTTGTATTGGAAGAATAATATAACACAAAGACACACAGGCCTGGGATAAAGGCAAGAGAAAGGCAAGGCCATGTGTGCTGTATAATGTATTGTGTGTGTGTGTGTGTGTGTGTGTGTGTGTGAGTGTCTGTGTGTGTGTGTGTGAGTGTATGTGTGAGTGTATGTGTGTGAGTGTGTGTGTGTGTGTGTGTGTGTGTGTGTGTGAGTGTGTCTGTGTGTGTGTGAGTGTGTGTGTGAGTGTATGTGTGTGAGTGTGTCTGTGTGTGTGTGTGTGTGAGAGTGTGTGTGTGTGTGTGTGTGTCTGTGTGTGTCTGTGTGTGTGTGTGTGAAACTGACTGGTGCGTGCATAGGACTCGTGGCAGGTGCGGGCGATCTCGGCGGCCAGCTCCATGTGGTGGCCCGTCTGCTGCCCTGGAGCTCCATCGGCGCCCAGCGCGATCATGCCACCAGCAAAGCACGTCAGGTGACCCATCTTGTGCTCCAGGAGACCCCCCTTCCACTCCGCTATGTAGGTCAGACCGCCGCTAGACTTGCGAATCAGGTTCTTCTCTATGGCCTGACAAAGAGAAAGAAAGAGAGAGAAATAGAGTAGAGTAGATGAGTACAGTTACATGTCCATATAGAATAATCAATAATCATATATTTTTTATTTGTCTAGAGAAATAGCTACATTCCCAGGGATTCACAGTAACAGAGTAAGACACATATGTATGCATCCAAAGTATGGAGAGATAATGATTCAATTATTTTGTTCCATGATTATTTTGAGAGGAAGGAAACAGAGTAATTAGAGATTATTGGGGACCAGGTGTGTTACACAGAATGACATCTAGTTAGACCGAACACAAACACAGACAGACAGACACACAGACACAGACACACAGACAAATGATGAATGTTCATGTCATTTCCTCCAGGCCGCTGACACTGGGCTTTCAGTGGGTTATTAGATAAGAGCAGAGCACTGGCAGGCGTTTTTATCAGGGGAAAAACTGAATGGCTTCACAACTGAATACTCAGCTCCAGTGAGAGTGTGTGTGTGTGTTTGTGAGAGTGTGTACACGTCTCAAGTAACTTCATTAAAGTGCAGGTGTGTGTGTATGCATATGCATGTATTAGTGACTGTGTAAGTGTATGTGTATGCGTGTATCAGTGAGTGTGTGTGTGTGTGAGAGTGTGTGTGTGTGCGTATGTATGCATGCATCTGTGTGTATGCATGTACCATAGTGTGTGTATGTGTATGTGTGTTCCCTCTCAGCCTACAGCTTCAGTCACAGCAGTGTGGTTTCTGATAAGCCCTGTCCCCCTCAGGGCCTGCTGGTGCTTTGATGGCCTGCCTAGTATGTTAACTCCACACTGATCTCTGGCCATGTTTTCTGTAGGTTTATGATCAATGTTTACTTTGTGTGTGGAGAGGCTAGAATGTTCTGGAAAAAAACTGCTGGTGGGAGATATTCTAGAGGCCATGGGGGACTGCTATTCAAAGCTGCGACAACCTCACTGTGCAGCTATGTGTAATACTGATAAACATTGTACACACAAACACGGACAAACACAAACAGACAGACAGACACACACACTTGTGTGCACAAACACAGTTGGTGAGAGATGTAAGTGAAAAAGGCAACAGCAGAGAGCTGGCTTGAGGAGTCTGTGTGTGTGTGTGTGTGTTCTTCTGTTTGTGTGTATGCATGTGTATCTCTACAGGGGTATGCTGGGGCTTGAAAATTCTGTATGCTGCAGACAATTGCATGTCAATATGAGTGAGTTTGAGATCTGATGCCACGGAAAGGTGTATTTTCCAGTCAAATATTTGTGTGTGTGTGTGTGTGTTTGTGTGTGTGTGCGTGTACTACCTGAAGAGCATCATAGTAGAGTTTCTTCCCCTCCTCGTCTGTTTTGTCAGACATGATCCAGGCCTTCAGCAGATACTCATAGAAGCTGTCGCCCAGTCCACCTACTGATACATGATCTGTAAAAGACACACACACAACCAAACACACACACACACACACACACACACACACACACACACAAGAAGTCAGCCATGTTGCCATAGTAACCTAAACTGGGTTGTGTGTGTGTTTTGAGTGATGCTATAATCTCTCCCTGTCTGTCTGTGCTTAGAGTTGGCAATATTAAATGTCAGCTCCCTGAACACACTTCTGCCAAACAGATTGGTGACAAACTGGTCAAACACACAAACACACAGACAGCCTAGAAGTAAGTTGTGAGGAGGATTTTTGTGTTGTGTTCAATTTGTCCTTTTCCCTCAATCTCCATTGACTACCTAACATTCTCTCTCTCTCTCCCTCTCTCTCTCTCTCTCACACACACACATACACTCAACCA
>JAIFZK010000001.1:4475000-4480000 GCA_027481765.1 Tenualosa thibaudeaui | reverse complement strand
CAGGTAGTTGGGGTAGAGCCCGGAAGGCTTGTCCAGGCGGTTGAGAACTTTTCGGATGTTCATGACCTGCACAGAATGAGCAATGATGGTCAGAGTTGTGCTGTAAGGTGAGTGAGTGAGTGTGTGTGGGGTGTGTGCTCTTTGGTTAAGTGTGTTATATGGTGTGTGTGTGTGTGTGTGTGCGTGTATGTGTGTGACTGCTCACCTTCTCAGCGAAGGCGGGGTTTCCAGACAGTTTGCTGAGGTGCACGAACTCCAGGTGCAGTGTGCCGTACTCTGCCAGGATGCTGCTGCCCCCAGATGCCCATGGCCAGTTACGCCCAATGCCACTGCAGACACAAAACACACACACACACACACACACACACACACACACAGTTACATCCAATGCCATTGCAGACACAAAACACACACACACACACACACACACACACAGCTACGTCTAATGCCATTGCAGACACAAAACACACACACACATACACACACACACAGTTACGTCCAATGCCATTGCAGACACAAAACACACACACACACACACACACACACACACACACACACACACACACAGTTACGTCCAATGCCACTGCAGACACAAAACACACACACATACACACACACACACACAGTTACGTCCAATGCCATTGCAGACACAAAACACACAAACACACACACACACAGTTACGCCCAATGCCACCGCAGACACAAAACACACACACACACACACAGTTACGTCCAATGCCACTGCAGACACAAAACACACACACACACACACACACACACACACACACACACACAGCTACGTCCAATGCCATTGCAGACACAAAACACACACACACACACACACACAGTTACGCCCAATGCCACCGCAGACACAAAACACACACACACACACACACACACACACAGTTACGTCCAATGCCACTGCAGACACAAAACACACACACACACACACACACACACACACACACAGTTACGTCCAATGACATTGCAGACACAAAACACACACACACACACACACACACACACACACACACACACACACACACACACACACACAGTTACGTCCAATGCCACTGCAGACACAAAACACACACACACACACAGTTACGTCCAATGCCACTGCAGACACAAAACACACACACACACACATACACACACACACAGTTACGTCCAATGCCACTGCAGACACAAAACACACACACACACACACACACAGTTACGTCCAATGCCACTGCAGACACAAAACACACACACACACACAGTTACGTCCAATGCCACTGCGGACACAAAACACACACACACACACAGTTAAGTCCAATGCCACTGCAGACACAACACACACACACAGTTACGTCCAATGCCACTGCAGACACAAAACACACACACACACACACACACAGTTACGTCCAATGCCACTGCAGACACAAAACACACACACACACACAGTTACGTCCAATGCCACTGCGGACACAAAACACACACACACACACAGTTAAGTCCAATGCCACTGCAGACACAAAACACACACACACACACAGTTACGTCCTATGCTACTACAGACACAAAACACACACACAGACACACACACACACAGTTATGCCCTATGCCACTGCAGACACAAAACACACACACACACACACACACACACACACACACACACACACACAGTTACGTCCAATGCCACTGCAGACACAAAACACACACACACACAGTTACGCCCTATGCCACTGCAGACACAAAACACACACACACACACACACACACACACACAGTTACGCCCTATGCCACTGCAGACAGAAAACATACACACACACACAGTTACGTCCAATGGCACTGCAGACACAAAACACACACACACACACACACACACACACACACACACGGTTACGCCCTATGCCACTGTAGACACAAAACACACACACAGACACACACACACAGTTACGTCCTATGCCACTACAGACACAAAACATACACACAGACACACACACACACACACACACACAGTAACGCCCAATGCCACTGCAGAGATGCACACACACACACAGTTACGCCCTATGCCACTGCAGACACAAAACACACACACACACACACACACACACAGTTACGCCCTATGCCACTGCAGACAGAAAACATACACACACACACAGTTACGTCCAATGGCACTGCAGACACAAAACACACACACACACACACGGTTATGCCCTATGCCACTGTAGACACAAAACACACACACAGACACACACACACAGTTACGTCCTATGCCACTACAGACACAAAACATACACACAGACACACACACACACACACACAGTAACGCCCAATGCCACTGCAGAGATGCACACACACACACAGTTATGCCTATTGCCACTGCAGAGATACAAACCACAAAACACACACACACACACTCACACCTAATGCAACTACAGAGATAAAAAAACACATATTATTACTCCTACTCCCAAAAAAAGAGAACTGATTCACATAAATGCAAACGCAGTCTCCTTACAAGTGCACATTCCACCCCAGGTAAATGAGTACAAGCTGCTTCTTACTCCTTATCATCCATGCACTATTTCCACTATACCAGATCCCTGCATTCAACCACTACTGGAGACATTTATCTGACAAACGTAAATATAGTTCATATGTAAAACAAGTTACCCAGGGGCCGAAAATGCATGCTGGCATTGCTGAAAAAAAAAACAATTCTGAGTCAATACCTATATGACCCACTGTGCTGTGAGCTATCTCCATTCATCCATGTTTACAGCTACTCTCAGACTACAACTGTTTCACACAGTGACATTTGCTGTGCGAAGCCCCTCTTCGGCTGGTGGGTGGACACAGCAGTGTGTGTGTGTGTGTGTGTGTATGTTTTCAACAGGGCAAAGCGTGGGAACACAGGCCTCAGTGGGAGCTGTGATTACACAAGGGCTAAATTAAGACTAATTAGCTGTCAACTCATAATCTATTACACAGTTTGGTGCTCTCCATGTGCATGCACACACACACACACACACACACACACACAGGCGCAGATGCAGATGCAGACACACGTGCGCAGACACACACACACACAAATATGCAAACAACCAGAGTGAGGTACAACCTAATTCCACAACACAGGATGGGATAATTCCTCCTTGGCCCTGGGTTGCGCTCTGATAACCTGTCACATCCCCGACTGACATAATTTCCTGCTCATTACTCATACGAGCACAAACCCATTCGCAGCTAACAAAAAGGTAGATGGTGTTTTCAGGACAAAGTGCTCATGAACAACCATTAAAAAGACAATGAGGATGCAATTGTGACAAACGAAACACAGTGTGTATGTCTGAAAATCATGGTTGATTACCCCTATGATGTTTATGTTTTTTGTGTTAACAAGAGAGAGATGTCTCACTCTCTCTCACACACACACATATACACACACACACTAGTGCTGCAAGATTCTGGAAAAAAAGTGAATCGCGACAACAATTTTCTGGACAATTGTTTTTTTTTTTTACAAACTGAAATGCCTATTTGAGCTTAATAATAATTTTTGCCCTAAAAATTAAAATCAACAGAACAACATAAAGATAATGTGTCATAAAGATGTGTCATTTGTGAGGATGTTCATTCTCTTTGGGGCAAAAGAGGCCCCATAGAAGTGCATTGTCCACCATGAAAGTCTTGTCCCTGTAATATCATTATGAGATTTCTTTTTGTCCCGTTTTATATTCTTAGACATATTTTATGTGCTTCTTGGGAAAACACGTCTGTCCCTGAAGACGTACACAGCTAGACAATATGTATGCCATAACTTACAGGTGTGTGATGATCACTATTTTGCAAACCAGGGCTGTCTAATAAAATCAACATTTGTCATGCCACCAAAACATGCCTCCTTCACACTCATATGAAATTCATGAAGCCAGTTTCTTAGTTACATTTCACATCCAATAAAAATATTATTTCTATAATGTATAGCTAAATCTATGTTTGAAACTTTATTTAATTAAACATTGGCTATAGGTGTGATGGTGACGTTATTTTGTTTTCTATCTTTAACACCAACATTTAGTCGTAGTGGTCGTCAAGGACAGAGGCTATAGCCAGAAGGACAGTTTTATCAGTTTTAACCCACTTAGTTCTCAAACGATAGATGAGTATCTATTTTTAACATGTGAGCATGTGTGTGTCATACACACATGCTCACACACACACACACACACACACACACACACACACACACACACACACACACACACACACACACACACCTGACTGGCCTCTTTTTCACTTTCATTCTAGTTCTCTATCTCTTTCCCTGCTTCTTTTACCATACCTTACTGCTCTGTCTTTCTATCTGGCTTAGTGGCAGGAAATAGCACACATCTCCGTCCATCTGGAGCCGATCTGTCAAATGTCCTCGGCAGCAGAACGCCAGCTTCCTGACAAAGCCACTACCATCACATACACACACACACTTCACACACACAATCACTGTGTCAATAACTTGATCTCTCCCATATGCACATCATGCAGGTCCTATACGTCTGTTAATCCTCTCCCTCTCTCTCACAACAGGCCCTTGACCCAGCATGTGAGAGCACTCTGACAAAGGCCCACTCAACACAGGTCCAGGTACAGTAGCTTGTTGCACTGCAGTCCATATTCATGCCAGGGCTAGAGGCTACATGCCAGCAAAAACCAACACACCAGCCAGACACATGCTGAACTTAAAGCACCAAAGAGACAGAGACAGACATAGAGACAGAGTCTTTGTGTGTGTGTGTGTCTGTGTGTGTATGTATGTGTGCGTGCCCCCACAGCCATTTAATCTGTCCTCTGCACTGCTGCTGGCTATTTTCAAGAGACTCCTGCAGTAGCATTTTTAAAGGATTTAGCCACTCCTGTGTGTGTGTGTGTGTGTGTGTGTGTGTACTCTCCGACATCAAGGTTGTGACTGTCAAGCACCCCCAACTCCCTGGAGGTGAGCCCTTAGAGTGACA
>JAIFZK010000001.1:4467500-4470000 GCA_027481765.1 Tenualosa thibaudeaui | reverse complement strand
CATTACAACATGATCAGCTGATCGGATATGGGAGGCCTTTGCCGTAGGAAACGACAAGGGTTGGGGAGATAAAAAAAAAATCAGACGCTGATTAAAGTGATTGTATAACATCAACCAATACCAAACATGAGGATTAGCCAACTTTTCCAGTGTTGTTATAAAGCAGTTCTTATCATGCCTGTTCTTATCATATCTGGGCTGTTGTGCTGCACTAGAGTTGAGGTAGGTAGGTAGATAAATAGATACACACACACATGCAGACACAATCTCATTCATCATGAGGAATAACAGGGTGTCCTGTAGGATAAACTGATGGAAATACAAACGACATGTGGACCAGTCATGTGAGAGCATTTGCCATCTGCACTCCAGAGCCTCTGTATGCATGGCTTTACGAGAGACTGTTGGCCACCGCTGATCCCTGTCTCATGGTAATGACATATATACAACACACACACACACACACACACACAACCTTTCTGGTTACGTATCTGCCAGTACACAATAGTATAATCCTGATTGAATCTTTGAACTGTTTGTTCTGCTCTTCCAAAATGACCAGACCACCCACTCATACAAACACAGAGAGAGACAGAGAGATAGAGAGAGACAGAAAGAAAGAAAGAAAGAGTGTGTGTGAGAGAGAGAGTGAGTGAGTGAGAAAGAGAGAGAGGGTGAAAGAGAGAGAGAGGGGCATAGGGAAATAAGGATGAGCTTCCACTTACTACTTCAGTCACATTCTGGGCACGAAGCAAACTGATTATAACAGACAGGAGAATCAGGCCTGGGATCTCTTGAGGTGTGTGTGTGAGGTATTTGAGGAGGTAGGTGTGTGTGTGTGTCTGTGAGTGCATATGTCCCTTTTTGTCAAACTCAGCTGGCATGTCTTGTGTCGAGAGGGGCAAAACAATCTCCCAGCCCAATCATGTCCTCCATCAGGTCTGAGTGTCCCTGGAGAGCTCCAGCTCACCCTCCCTGTCCCCTGCTCAGCGCCCCACTTCCCCCCACCTACAGGCGGACACGAGGGGCCAGGAGAGCCCCTGCGAGAGAGAGCGAGAAAAACTCTGGGTGTTCAGCAGAGACAAACTGTCACTTCGAGTTTGTTGGTGTCTGGCTGAGCTGAGCTGAGCGTCCTGACCTTCTGGAAAGCATGGTTTTCCAAAGATTCTGTTTTTAACAAGCTGGGCATTCCAACATACTCACCACTGTCACACACAAACTAGACTGTGCATACTCAAACTCTAAGAAAAACTCTTAAACTTAAATGCTTGTTGTCACACTACAACACTACAACTGACACACACACACACACACACACACACACACACACACACACACACACACACACACACACACACACACACACACACACACAGCTGTCACACACAAACTAGACTGTGCTTTCTGAAACACAAATGAGACACAGAAGAGTACTCTAAGAAAAACACTCTTAACACACACACACCAGCACTCAAAACTGTAATGTTGACAAGGTGAAAATGTCACCTTTCCATAATTAAACTTGCTGGGGGCAAGGTCATCTGATAAAAAATGGGTCATCTGGGGTCAAATGGGGCATCTGTGTGTATGTGTGTGTGTGTATGAGGGTGAGTATCAGTGTGTCTTCACGACTGGCCAGCATGTGTGTGTAGGTGGGCTGATTGCTGTATGCTTGCTGCTGTGTGTTTGTGTGTGTGTGTCATAAGACTGACCTCTTCATGTTGAGGAGGGCCCAGGGAATGCCAGTGGGGGTTTTGAATGCAGGCAGCAGTTTCTCCCCCAACTCTACAGCTTTCTGCCTGAACACCTGAACAGAGAGAGAGAGAGAGAGAGAGAAAAGAAAGAGAGAGAGATTAAAACACCAGAGGAAATAAAGATCATTATATTTCCACATTCAGACAGACATAATGAAAAACACACACTAAGGATAACAGGGTGCAGGTAATATTTGGTGAATTTAATTACAATCGACCCAGGAGAAGCAGAAGTTTACACAATTCAGTTTAAAAGACTTTCTTGTCCCCTTCATTAAAATGGTAAATTTCATCATCTCTTGTACAGCACCAAACTGTTGAATTTAGTACCTTTAATTTCTAGTATCAACTGAAGCTAAACATTTAGAGGTAAAATACATTCTATTTATTTGATTCAGTCCAAGCATACTGAAATTTACTCTTTCTTCGCCATCAAATTGGTTTTCTGTAACATGTGTGTGATATGTGTGTGTGTGTGTGTGATAAGTGTGTGTGTGTGTGTGTGATATGGGTGTGTGTGTATGTGATTTGTGTGTATGTGTGTGTGTGATATGTGTGTGTGTGTGATATGTGTGTGTGTGTGTGTGTGTGTATGTGATATGTGTGTGTGTGTGTGTATGTGATATGTGTGTGTGTGTGTGTGTGTGTGTGTGTGTGTGTGTGTGTGTGATATGTGTGTGTATGTGTGTGTGTGTGTGTGTGTGTATATGTGTGTGTAATGTCCTGTAGGCAGTCTGCTGCTCTGC
>JAIFZK010000001.1:4410000-4462500 GCA_027481765.1 Tenualosa thibaudeaui | reverse complement strand
AATAGTCATGGGTCACCGGTCCACTCCCTAAAGCCTAACAGAAACAGTCATGGGTCACCGGTCCACTCCCTAAAGCCTAACAGAAACAGTCATGGGTCACCGGCCCACTCCCTAAAGCCTAACAGAAATAGTCATGGGTCACCGGCCCACTCCCTAAAGCCTAACAGAAATAGTCATGGGTCACTGGTCCACTCCCTAAAGCCTCACAGAAACAGTCATGGGTCACCGGTGAACTCCCTAAAGCCTCACAGAAACAGTCATGGGTCACCGGTCCACTCCCTAAAGCCTCACAGAAATAGTCATGGGTCACCGGTGAACTCCCTAAAGCCTCACAGAAATAGTCATGGGTCACCGGTCCACTCCCTAAAGCCTAACAGAAATAGTCATGGGTCACCGGTCCACTCCCTAAAGCCTCACAGAAATAGTCATGGGTCACCGGTCCACTCCCTAAAGCCTAACAGAAACAGTCATGGGTCACCGGTCCACTCCCTAAAGCCTCACAGAAACAGTCATGGGTCACCGGTCCACTCCCTAAAGCCTCACAGAAATAGTCATGGGTCACCGGTCCACTCCCTAAAGCCTCACAGAAACAGTCATGGGTCACCGGTCCACTCCCTAAAGCCTCACAGAAATAGTCATGGGTCACCGGTCCACTCCCTAAAGCCTAACAGAAACAGTCATGGGTCACCGGTCCACTCCCTAAAGCCTCACAGAAACAGTCATGGGTCACCGGTCCACTCCCTAAAGCCTCACAGAAATAGTCATGGGTCACCGGTCCACTCCCTAAAGCCTCACAGAAATAGTCATGGGTCACCGGTCCACTCCCTAAAGCCTCACAGAAACAGTCATGGGTCACCGGTCCACTCCCTAAAGCCTCACAGAAATAGTCATGGGTCACCGGTCCACTCCCTAAAGCCTAACAGAAATAGTCATGGGTCACCGGTCCACTCCCTAAAGCCTCACAGAAACAGTCATGGGTCACCGGTCCACTCCCTAAAGCCTAACAGAAATAGTCATGGGTCACCGGTCCACTCCCTAAAGCCTCACAGAAACAGTCATGGGTCACCGGTCCACTCCCTAAAGCCTCACAGAAATAGTCATGGGTCACCGGTCCACTCCCTAAAGCCTCACAGAAACAGTCCAGTAGGCCAGAGATGATCCGGGGCTCATGGATGGGTCAAAGAATGCCATTATGACAATTTGAGGTATATTACTCTGCAGGACAGAGGTAGATAAAGAGAGGTATAGACAGCCAGGCTACAAGAGAAACAGACAGAGGTAGATAAAGAGAGGTATAGACAGCCAGGCTACAAGAGAAACAGACAGAGGTAGATAAAGAGAGGTATAGACAGCCAGGCTACAAGAGAAACAGACAGAGGTAGATAAAGAGAGGTATAGACAGCCAGGCTACAAGAGAAACAGACAGAGGTAGATAAAGAGAGGTATAGACAGCCAGGCTACAAGAGAAACAGACAGAGGTAGATAAAGAGAGGTATAGACAGCCAGGCTACAAGAGAAACAGACAGAGGTAGATAAAGAGAGGTATAGACAGCCAGGCTACAAGAGAAACAGACAGAGGTAGATAAAGAGAGGTATAGACAGCCAGGCTACAAGAGAAACAGACAGAGGTAGATAAAGAGAGGTATAGACAGCCAGGCTACAAGAGAAACAGACAGAGGTAGATAAAGAGAGGTATAGACAGCCAGGCTACAAGAGAAACAGACAGAGGTAGATAAAGAGAGGTATAGACAGCCAGGCTACAAGAGAAACAGACAGAGGTAGATAAAGAGAGGTATAGACAGCCAGGCTACAAGAGAAACAGACAGAGGTAGATAAAGAGAGGTATAGACAGCCAGGCTACAAGAGAAACAGACAGAGGTAGATAAAGAGAGGTATAGACAGCCAGGCTACAAGAGAAACAGACAGAGGTAGATAAAGAGAGGTATAGACAGCCAGGCTACAAGAGAAACAGACAGAGGTAGATAAAGAGAGGTATAGACAGCCAGGCTACAAGAGAAACAGACAGAGGTAGATAAAGAGAGGTATAGACAGCCAGGCTACAAGAGAAACAGACAGAGGTAGATAAAGAGAGGTATAGACAGCCAGGCTACAAGAGAAACAGACAGAGGTAGATAAAGAGAGGTATAGACAGCCAGGCTACAAGAGAAACAGACAGAGGTAGATAAAGAGAGGTATAGACAGCCAGGCTACAAGAGAAACAGACAGAGGTAGATAAAGAGAGGTATAGACAGCCAGGCTACAAGAGAAACAGACAGAGGTAGATAAAGAGAGGTATAGACAGCCAGGCTACAAGAGAAACAGACAGAGGTAGATAAAGAGAGGTATAGACAGCCAGGCTACAAGAGAAACAGACAGAGGTAGATAAAGAGAGGTATAGACAGCCAGGCTACAAGAGAAACAGACAGAGGTAGATAAAGAGAGGTATAGACAGCCAGGCTACAAGAGAAACAGACAGAGGTAGATAAAGAGAGGTATAGACAGCCAGGCTACAAGAGAAACAGACAGAGGTAGATAAAGAGAGGTATAGACAGCCAGGCTACAAGAGAAACAGACAGAGGTAGATAAAGAGAGGTATAGACAGCCAGGCTACAAGAGAAACAGACAGAGGTAGATAAAGAGAGGTATAGACAGCCAGGCTACAAGAGAAACAGACAGAGGTAGATAAAGAGAGGTATAGACAGCCAGGCTACAAGAGAAACAGACAGAGGTAGATAAAGAGAGGTATAGACAGCCAGGCTACAAGAGAAACAGACAGAGGTAGATAAAGAGAGGTATAGACAGCCAGGCTACAAGAGAAACAGACAGAGGTAGATAAAGAGAGGTATAGACAGCCAGGCTACAAGAGAAACAGACAGAGGTAGATAAAGAGAGGTATAGACAGCCAGGCTACAAGAGAAACAGACAGAGGTAGATAAAGAGAGGTATAGACAGCCAGGCTACAAGAGAAACAGACAGAGGTAGATAAAGAGAGGTATAGACAGCCAGGCTACAAGAGAAACAGACAGAGGTAGATAAAGAGAGGTATAGACAGCCAGGCTACAAGAGAAACAGACAGAGGTAGATAAAGAGAGGTATAGACAGCCAGGCTACAAGAGAAACAGACAGAGGTAGATAAAGAGAGGTATAGACAGCCAGGCTACAAGAGAAACAGACAGAGGTAGATAAAGAGAGGTATAGACAGCCAGGCTACAAGAGAAACAGACAGAGGTAGATAAAGAGAGGTATAGACAGCCAGGCTACAAGAGAAACAGACAGAGGTAGATAAAGAGAGGTATAGACAGCCAGGCTACAAGAGAAACAGACAGAGGTAGATAAAGAGAGGTATAGACAGCCAGGCTACAAGAGAAACAGACAGAGGTAGATAAAGAGAGGTATAGACAGCCAGGCTACAAGAGAAACAGACAGAGGTAGATAAAGAGAGGTATAGACAGCCAGGCTACAAGAGAAACAGACAGAGGTAGATAAAGAGAGGTATAGACAGCCAGGCTACAAGAGAAACAGACAGAGGTAGATAAAGAGAGGTATAGACAGCCAGGCTACAAGAGAAACAGACAGAGGTAGATAAAGAGAGGTATAGACAGCCAGGCTACAAGAGAAACAGACAGAGGTAGATAAAGAGAGGTATAGACAGCCAGGCTACAAGAGAAACAGACAGAGGTAGATAAAGAGAGGTATAGACAGCCAGGCTACAAGAGAAACAGACAGAGGTAGATAAAGAGAGGTATAGACAGCCAGGCTACAAGAGAAACAGACAGAGGTAGATAAAGAGAGGTATAGACAGCCAGGCTACAAGAGAAACAGACAGAGGTAGATAAAGAGAGGTATAGACAGCCAGGCTACAAGAGAAACAGACAGAGGTAGATAAAGAGAGGTATAGACAGCCAGGCTACAAGAGAAACAGACAGAGGTAGATAAAGAGAGGTATAGACAGCCAGGCTACAAGAGAAACAGACAGAGGTAGATAAAGAGAGGTATAGACAGCCAGGCTACAAGAGAAACAGACAGAGGTAGATAAAGAGAGGTATAGACAGCCAGGCTACAAGAGAAACAGACAGAGGTAGATAAAGAGAGGTATAGACAGCCAGGCTACAAGAGAAACAGACAGAGGTAGATAAAGAGAGGTATAGACAGCCAGGCTACAAGAGAAACAGACAGAGGTAGATAAAGAGAGGTATAGACAGCCAGGCTACAAGAGAAACAGACAGAGGTAGATAAAGAGAGGTATAGACAGCCAGGCTACAAGAGAAACAGACAGAGGTAGATAAAGAGAGGTATAGACAGCCAGGCTACAAGAGAAACAGACAGAGGTAGATAAAGAGAGGTATAGACAGCCAGGCTACAAGAGAAACAGACAGAGGTAGATAAAGAGAGGTATAGACAGCCAGGCTACAAGAGAAACAGACAGAGGTAGATAAAGAGAGGTATAGACAGCCAGGCTACAAGAGAAACAGACAGAGGTAGATAAAGAGAGGTATAGACAGCCAGGCTACAAGAGAAACAGACAGAGGTAGATAAAGAGAGGTATAGACAGCCAGGCTACAAGAGAAACAGACAGAGGTAGATAAAGAGAGGTATAGACAGCCAGGCTACAAGAGAAACAGACAGAGGTAGATAAAGAGAGGTATAGACAGCCAGGCTACAAGAGAAACAGACAGAGGTAGATAAAGAGAGGTATAGACAGCCAGGCTACAAGAGAAACAGACAGAGGTAGATAAAGAGAGGTATAGACAGCCAGGCTACAAGAGAAACAGACAGAGGTAGATAAAGAGAGGTATAGACAGCCAGGCTACAAGAGAAACAGACAGAGGTAGATAAAGAGAGGTATAGACAGCCAGGCTACAAGAGAAACAGACAGAGGTAGATAAAGAGAGGTATAGACAGCCAGGCTACAAGAGAAACAGACAGAGGTAGATAAAGAGAGGTATAGACAGCCAGGCTACAAGAGAAACAGACAGAGGTAGATAAAGAGAGGTATAGACAGCCAGGCTACAAGAGAAACAGACAGAGGTAGATAAAGAGAGGTATAGACAGCCAGGCTACAAGAGAAACAGACAGAGGTAGATAAAGAGAGGTATAGACAGCCAGGCTACAAGAGAAACAGACAGAGGTAGATAAAGAGAGGTATAGACAGCCAGGCTACAAGAGAAACAGACAGAGGTAGATAAAGAGAGGTATAGACAGCCAGGCTACAAGAGAAACAGACAGAGGTAGATAAAGAGAGGTATAGACAGCCAGGCTACAAGAGAAACAGACAGAGGTAGATAAAGAGAGGTATAGACAGCCAGGCTACAAGAGAAACAGACAGAGGTAGATAAAGAGAGGTATAGACAGCCAGGCTACAAGAGAAACAGACAGAGGTAGATAAAGAGAGGTATAGACAGCCAGGCTACAAGAGAAACAGACAGAGGTAGATAAAGAGAGGTATAGACAGCCAGGCTACAAGAGAAACAGAGAGCGAAGGAGGTTTGGACTTTTTAACACCATGTTTTCACCATCTACATAATCTTTTGTATGGCTATCGGGTCACCAGACACCACCAACCATACCACCTAGACATTGGTAGTGAGGTCTAAACATTATTTCAATGTTAAAAAATCAGAAAAAGACATCCTAACAGTAAAAAATGCAAAAAAAAAAAAGACAGAAAAAAACAACAGAGGTGACAAGGATCTACCATATTCCAATTTATCATCACACTTTTTTGTTAATTGTAATGCAATGAAATTTTCCAAAGCACTCATTTAATCTCAAACCACGGGCCCTAAAATGCAGAGCCTGTGAAGATGTGCGTGAAGGTGGCAACAACAGGAGCAACCACACTATGTTGTGCAACAGCGCAGCACGACTAATAAAAACCAGGAGAGCATTTAGAGTCCTGAGTTTGAAGCTACTCCTGCTAACCTAGGCTGCAAGGGGAAACATGTGTTTGACAGGGAACAAGGAATGTTCATACGAGATGCCGGGTGGCCCTTTTAACAACGCAGTAAGTTATAGGCTCTAAAATTGTAATTGCTATTAACTGCTGGGCCTCATTTTGCTAAGCCACCACACCTCTCTCTAAAAACTCACTCTCACTGTCTCTCTCTCTCATCTGAGAGCATGGGTGACGTGAAGTGCTCGGCAGGCTGGCACACCTCAGCTCAGCTCTTGCCCCCAGGGGGACATTTACGAAAGGTGTGAAAGGGGACAGGGAGGCAATTACAGCACTCAATTGTAGGGATTTATATTAAGTCAGCGATTCACCGATTCACCTGGAGGAGAAAGGAGGAGGCAGAGGAGCAGAGAAGGGAAAGAGAGACAGATAGAGAGAGAGAGTTGGAGAGAGGTAGAGAGAAAGAGAGAGAGAGAGAGAGAGAGAGAGAGAGAGAGAGTGATGAAATGATGAAAAAAGAAGGCCCAAGGATGTAGGTGTGGTGTGAACAAATAGACAAGATGGCATGGGTACTAAATGCTGTGTATTCTTGATAAAAGCAGAGAGAGAAAGCATAAGTAGAATGAGGAAGTATGAAGTGAAAGATAAATAAAAGAACAAAAGAGCAGCTCAGTTCAATTCAGTAGATGGGGCCCATTAACCCATTAACACTGTGAAGTGTATTAGCAATGGTGGCGGCTGCTTACTGGGGAAGAGCTGAGTCACATCATCATCCTCTCATCTCCAGCCCACAGGAGCACATCAAGTCCTTCAGAAGCCTTGTCCAACAGACCCCCAAAATAACCTCCTCCTCCTCCTTTTGGTTTCTGTACCTGCTGGCCAAGTGTGCTAGAACGCTACTTGGGTCTGTGCCACACACACACAAACCTTTGTCAGAGAGGTCTGAGACTGGTTAATTGGATGGATCTCTCCACCGTAGAGGCCCTCCCGCCACTCAAACACATGGGACAGAGACAAAACACACACATATACACACACACACACACACACACACACACGCACACATCCATATTTACAGTGTGTCCACTACTGAGCTCAATCAAATACTCTGGGGCCTCCTTTAAATGCCAGTAGACAGAGCATGGCATACTTAGAGAGGCATGTTTTGGATTGGAAATGGTTTGGATATTTCAGGTGCACCGCATCCTCTGAAAAGACAGACAATGTAAGGGTAGGAGAATGAGAAAGCTGGAGTGGTCATGCAATTCACAGAAAAAACTAGATAAGCAGTCGGAGCCGACTTCCACCAAGGCAATATAGGGTCACTGACCCAAGAGAAATTCCGGTGTTATGGGTCATGACCAAAATTTTATCATCTGTTCCTTGTCCTAATTCCCATGTTGTCTGAAAATTTCAGCCAAATCCATGCTGTGCTTTTCAAGTTATCTTGCTCACAGACAAACAGACAGAGGCCGGAAAAAAACATAACCTCCTTGGCCATGGTAATGATTTCTCATGTTAATGTCATCCAAAATTAGCTGTTTGTGGAACAAACATCAGCCAGATACCGGATGTCTGACTCAGACTCTGTAGCAACCATGCACACACATGTAAACACATACACACAAACAAAAACACAAACACACACTCATAAGCACTCATGTACAAACACACATGGGCACACACACAAATGGACAGCCACACACACCAACACCTTGGAGAGGAGAAGAGACACTTGAAAGAAGCCCCCATATCCTCTGCCATGGGGTGAAGGGCTGAGCCTTGTGGTTGGCCACGGAGGAAGACAAGGATGCCCATTCACATGAGCCCATGGCTACTCGGGCACTTCCAGCCAAATTGGCATCAAGAGGGCAGACATTAACACGATGGGGGCTGAGCCGACACAGCAAGCCCTGCCAGGGCTACGGGCACCCAAGCATCTGAGACGGCAGCCTAAGGCACCTGGTCCTCCGGTCTTCCTCCTGCTTCGACTGGTTAAATGCCACGGTGAGGCAGAGAGAGAGAAAGAGAGAAGAAGAGAGAGAGAGAGAGAGAGAGAAAGACAAAGAGAGAGAGAGACTAAACTGAGCTGATCTGCCTGAGCCCAACATGGTTGGCTGCTACTGCTGCTCCGGCAACCGTTTCATTCCGGCTGGCAGGCCGTGATAAACAAATAAACAAACAAACAAACAAACAAACAAACAAAGCTCCTCGTGGTGTGGCAGCTTCCCCCGTCGACTTGTCTGCATCTGTGGGATTAAAACTGGGGGAGGCTAGCCTGGGTTGTCATCTAGAGTGGAGGAGGCTGGCCAGTTACTCTATAGAGACGACGAGACAAGACTCTGACATGTAGACCAGGGCCAGAGACGCTTTAGAGCTCAGAAAGCATTGCATTGTTAGATTTAGATTTTTTTCTAAATTCTAAATTTTGGGTGGTAATTCTGAGTTGGTCATGCCACAGGCTAAAAGACTTGCTTGTTCACACACAAACACACAGACACACATAGACACACATAGACACACCTGTCTCTTTCTCTCACATCCTATAATGGCAGGCTTGGAGTGAACATATTACTTGACAGCAGTGCCACACTTGTCTCATCTCTCTCTCTCACACACACACACACAGGGGCTCATGGCTCCGCTTACAGTGTGACGATGGAAGATTGAGGAGGAGATACAGATGAAAAAACACAGGTCTAACACACACACACACAGACACACACACACACTTCTGGCACACACCAAGCTCATAACCCCAGCATCACTCCCACTGGTTTACTGATCCTGAGAATGGTGCCCACTGAAGCGCGGCGGCAAACAGCTGAAAAGATAATTGCATTTGCCGTGCCATGGGTTGCCTTGTCCTCCGTCGGCTTAATTAATTAATTAATTCTACACTAATGGTGTTGCCGCCTCTCCCAGACACACGCCACCACTATGGCACAGGCAACAGCACTGGCCCAGGAGAAATAATGACCTCAGCGGGGAGGGCCTGGGCAGAGAGACATACAAGCCGTGCCGTGCAGACATCTCCATTACACTGAGGCACAGAGTGACAGGCAGGGGCTCACAGCTCCGCTTACAGTGTGACGATGGAAGATTAAGGAGGAGAAACAGATGAAAAACCACAGGTCTAACACACACACACACACACACACAAAGCATATCCAAATTACATGTCTTCCTGCAACAGGAGTGAGAGGAGGAAAGGAAAGAGGAGAGAAGAGAGAAGAGGAGGAAAGGAAAAGAGGAGAGAAGAGAGAAGGAGAGGAAAGGAAAAGAGGAGAGAAGAGAGAAGGAGAGGAAAGGAGAGAAGGAAAGAGGAAGCAGGCATGGACAATCTAACGTAATTAGGCCCTGTTGAATCAGTGGCTGGCGAGTGATGGCTGAAAGAATGGCTGGATCTGGACGAGGGATCGGTAGGAGACGGGAGACGAGCTACATTTGTCTCGTCTTTGTCTGATGTCTGAGGTCTGAGGAAGAAATATAATCCTGGCCTGGCCATGTTGTGTGTCCTTATGACAAGATGACAAGTGAACAGAGACAAATGCACTAACTAGAGAGAGAGAGAGAGAGAAGAGGGAGGGAAAGAGGGAGAGAGAGAGGAGGGAGGGAAAGAGGGACGGACAGAGAGAGAGGGAGAGAGAGAGGGAGAGAGAGAGGGAGAGAGAGAGGGAGGGAGAGATAGAATATGAGAGATGAGGGGCGGAGGGAGAGAGGAGGAGAGGGGGAGAAAGAGAGAGAGAGAGGAGAGGGCAGACAGGAGAGATGAAGAGAAAGGGTTTCTTGTTCATATGGAGAGGATACGACATGTTACGGAGGGAGCCACCTGTCAGCAGTGATGAAGCAGGTCTGCGTGACAACAAGCACACCATCCCAACACACACACACACTCACACTCCTTTGTCTTAGCCTACACTCCATTGCCATTTTAATACACACATGAATGGGGGAATCTCAGTGATCTATGAGCTCTGCAACCTCCCAGTCAAAAGGCATGGTACCTTTCAGCCATTTCTTTGTGTTAGGTAGAGGAATGCAGAGGACAGGAAGAAAAATGAAAATAATATATAATAATAAATAAATCAATAAATAATAATAAATATCAGAACTGTCTCTGACTTCAACACTTCAGCGAATTCGAGAGAGTGACAGCAGTGCAGACAGTACCCTTTTTACAGTGACATATTTGTCAGACACACACATCGGAGAAAAGACACAATGATGGGCCACTGATGGCAAAAAAAGGCAGTGTCTGTCTGCCAATCAAACCTAGACGTCTGGGCTACGCTTGGACCTTACGTGACCAACAAACCGAATGGCGAGAGAAGAAATGGATAAACCTTTGGGGAAAACAAAAAGAAAAAAAAGGACTCACAGTTATGTCACCCATCCATTGATGGGGAGGGAGATGCTCATATGTCGGAATCCACTCTTCCATTCATTTGTATTCACAAAGGATGGAAGCACGTACCAATTATCTGACAGACAAGAGAGGCTACTTCTTAGCGTTCTGCTATGGCAAGTGAGTTGAGATGATGAGGCTTACACAGCCTTTGCCATAACTTTGCCCTAACACACATCATTACAGAGCAGCACACAAAGGTCAAACACTCCTATGCAATCCTTTGAAAGTGGGAAGCTTTCTACCGGTCAAATAACACATTTATGAATTGGCCTTGAATTACTTATCGATTTTTCACAAAGCTTGATTAAAGTATTAGAATTTGTTTGACAAAAACAACCAGGTAATGATGGGATTAGTCTGTGCAGCAGTAAAACCACTGCATGGCGTAGTCCTTTACAAGGCCTTTACAAAACACATGCACACGTATGGCCACAGTGAGTTAAAACCACACACACACACACACACACACACACACACAGAGTGAGTTAAAACCACACACACAGTGGGTTAAAATAAAACCCCACAAACACATAGACAAACATAAACACACACACACACACACACACACAGTGAGTTAAAAGTGGCCACGATACTCTGTGGTCTTGACATGTGGAGTGAATGAGGGAGTCGCTGAGATCTCGGCAGCTCCTAATTCAGGCACCGTGACCAAACTGAATGACACGGTTTGTTGAGGGATTATCGCCAGCGACCGAGACAGAATATTGACTCACTGAGAGATTGAGAGAGAGAAAAAAGGAGAGAGGGAGAGATTTAAAGGCATTGAAAGGACATTCAGTTGACTGAGCGTTGATTTTAAGTCAGTGTACACACTCCTAGGTAGAACCCCCCAAGGCACCCCCCCCCCCCCCCAACAAGCACCACAACCACACCTTCAGTCTCTCTATGCCCTCAGCATCAAAATAAACGGAACTCATTTACCTATGCAAATTACATTTGTTGAGGCAGTCATGTGCCATGCAAATCTCTCTCGCTACAGAACACATACTCACATTGTTTTGCTCTATCCTCACTAAAAAAGAGAAAAGAGTGTATCCGTTGGCCCCTGAGAGCACACGTTCACTACTCACTGATACGACAACCCCTTGTGATTCCACTACCTGCTTAACAACCTTATAGTCTGCACTTATGAGGGACACAGGCTGCCAAATCATTTGGAATGGAACACCTGAACAAGCTGAGCGTTAAATAAACAGCTCCTTGTGCAATTTAAGTATGACTTAAGCCTAAAATTACACACACACACACATACACACACACACACACACACACACACACACACACACACACACACACACACACACACACACACACACACACACACACACACAGAGAGAGAGCGAGCTGATGTAAGGAGGGCATAATTCCTTCTGCAGATGTTAGCAAAGTTAAAAGACCCAGTATCCAAATTCAACCAAGAGGAGGGACAGTGAACAGAAAAAAGAGAGAGAGATGCACACATCCACCAGACACACTTCTGTTCCTCTCTCCATCATCTTTCCACCTCCCTTGATTCTATCTGCAGTGGTGGAGCACCAGCAACAACTTGAAGCATGATGGAGTGACAAGAGAGACTGGAGTTGGAGGACTGATGCATAGATAGGTACAGAGATATCTGATGAACAGATATGTATAGAGATATGTAAACGCAGAGGCGACTTCTCCATTGAGGAAAGGGAGGAAGATCGTCCCTTAAATTTTTAAAGAAAGAACTTCCAGGAGAAGTTTATAAAAATCACAGATATGTAATAGATAAACATGCAAAGACATGTCAAAACAGCTGTAATAAATCTCTTTGAAAACAGAAAAAACTCACCAAAAAATCCTCCTCCCTTACTCCCTCATTGACATCCATTCTAAACACTACGAACCCAGGCGATTTGCGGGCTCCTCTTTTAACACTGAGTGAATGGCAAAAAAGGGAGGAATGTCCTCCCTTTGGGCGGGTCAGTACAAAGGTCTTGTACGCAAGGTCTTGTACAACCGTCATTGTCGACAGACCTGTCATTTGTGATAGTGCAGACGGCGGAGAGTTTGAACCTTTGTAGAGTTTTTTCATTTCACACACTGGAGGACAATGAGAAGGTGAAAATCAAAACAGAGGGGAGACCAGTTCCAGAAATTGACATTGAAAAACCAAATGGTCAGGTCAGTGTGTTTGTCACCACATGGCATCAAAGATACCCATGGCTTGGGTTACCACCAATCGTCTATGCTGGCCTTGCCTGTTGGTAGGGAAATTTCAAACATGTCCTTAAAAATGTGGACAGGGCCACCAAGTGTCACGACAAGTGCAACTACCACCTTGGTACAGCTATTCGCATAAAATTGCTAGGTAGCGTGACAAGGGTGCCCAGTTGCAAATGACACAGCACAATGCTAAAGTGCATCGTAATAGGGATACACTGAAGCGTTTGATTGATGCTACGGCGTATTTGGGCATTCACAATATTGCAGTGTAAAGCACAAAAAACAACTGACATTACCACAAACAAACTATACTCATTGCACGGTATTATATCTCCCATGTTGACATGTGTCCTCAAAAAATATATATTTTATGTAACACAATCCCACTAAGAGCAAGCACCAAGACACCTTTCTGGTTTTGTAATTCTTTCTCTCTATCTCAACCATCCACCCATCTACTCTCATTCACCTGCTCATTCACCCACCTGACCACTGTACCCCCTGTCCTCCCCTATTTTTGTGACCACCAGAGTGGTCACAAGAGTGCCTGTGAGATAGCTCCAAAGTGCTATCCCTTATCACTAATGGAACTGGAAGGCATTAGAGTGGTATACATGACCTACAATTTAGAAAGAAAAAAAGGACAAGAGCTGGATGAAAAGAAAACAAGGCTATGAAATGAAGGATGAGGGAGGAGGCTGGTGGATGTGTCCAAAAAAAAAAAAAAGAGAAAAGAGAAATGAAAAAAGTATATAAACAGATTAATAATTTCAAATACTTTAAATATTGATGGATCAAAATCTGAAAAGGGTGGTGCACAGATGTACTAAATGATTGAGCACCATTGTATCTTTCTTCACAAATCCTTTTTTACCACACTGTATAGGAGTGTGTCAATGTGGGGAACAATGTACTGTTCTCTGTAGCTGAAACAACTGGCTCTCACTCCGTCACCGGCTGCCTGATATCATCCCCAGTGATGTGTGACAAACTCCTGAGTACCTGAGTAGGGTCTTGGTGAGTAGGGCTCTAAGGCCTAATTGTCCTGTTCCTTCCTGCCCAATGGTTTCCTGAGCAGAACCACGCAAATGGCTGAATCTCTGCAGATGGCTTATTACCCTTATCCTCCGCCGGGCCATGAGAGATAAGCTGTGATGACAATGCACCCAAAGCTGTGCAATAGCACCAGCTAAGGGTTAGCCAGCAAAACCCCTCCAGCAAATACTACTGGAGTGAAGTAACGCAAAAATATGCATTGCATAAAGGGGGTAATTAGCCCAGCACCACAGAGGGCATGATCTGAAGTTGTAAGAACACTGTGCTGCTCCTCACTGAAACGTCCAGATTTCACACTCTGCCTTAGTCTCTCAAATAATTTGTCACCAATGTGTGACAAACTACTGAGTAGGGTCTTGGTGAGTAGGGCTCTAAGGCCTAATTGTCCTGTTCCTTCCTGCCCTGTTTCCTGAGCAGAACCACGCAAATGATCTCTGCAGATGGCTTATTACCCTTATCTTCCGCTGGGCCGTGAGAGATAAGCTGTGATGACAATGCACTCATGGAAAAAACAAAAAAACAAGTGGATGTTAGTGGCAGAGCGTGGTGACATAATGTGGTGATGGTAATCAAAATGTGGTGCTATCAACAGTGACTTGGCAAGAGGCTATTAAGACAAGAAAACAAACAAATAGGCTACATTACTTGTACTTACTGCCCCAAATTATAGCTTTGGTGTTATATAAACAAGTACAACTTGAACTAGTCAAATTTCGTCTGGGGCTTCAGAAGAGATGCAATCTTGTGTGTGTGTGTGTGTAGAGTAGGGTTAATGCGAGAGCTGTAGGATGCCCCTGTTAAAAGACACACAGAGCAAGACATGGAGCGCCCCTCTGTGTGAGGTGGGCACTAATTAAGCTTCATTCTCCTTCGCTTGATACCGTGCGCATACACACACAAACAAACAGTTGATGACTAGGCTTCCAAGAAACCTAAACAACGAGGATGACTTTAGTCTCATTAACACACACTAATGACACACACACATTTATCTGGAGAACATTAGTGCCTGTAGTCTTAAACACACACAATGTAAAAGCATCTTGAGTTTCTTAGCTCACAAAAGCTGTGATAATCCAGAGAAGACGAGAGCTAAAGTGTGACCCTGTCTCCTAAACTCATTTTCCCCTTGTCACACGCCTGTGCACCGTGAGCACCAATCATGACATCTCTCTCTGTGAACTAGAGGAGGCTTGGGTGGGGCAAACAGACTCAAACAAGTCATTACAACAGAGCTGAGACAAAAAAAGTGCTGTAGAGAACAGTTAAAAAATAAGATGTGCTCCTTTATTTGCATGCTAGTCCTAGAGAGTGTAGTAGTGAGTAGTGTGTCTGTATGTGTGAATGCATGTGTGAGTGTGAGAGAGAGAGAGGGGGGGGGGGGGGAGGGAGAGAGAGAGAGAGAGAAAGAGGGAGAGAGAGAGAGAAAGAGAGAGAGGGAGAGAGAGGGAGAGGGAGAGGGAGAGAGAGATAAACAAAGAAAGGGAAACAGATTGCTAATTGTGCTTAACCTAAATCGAGCACTGAAGACGCTGAAAATACCGCTGCCTGCTAACACTGAAGGATTTAGCTGAGGCCAGGATATGTAATCCATTTACAGAGGGTTTAGTGCCACTGCACAACCAGTACAGGGCCCTTATTGACAGGTGGAGGGAGGGAGAGAGAAAGAGACAGAAAGGGAGAGAAAGAGAGAGAGAGAGATACTCAAAAGGAGCACAGTTGGCCACATCTGTCGGGGATAACAGGAGGAGATTGTGATACAGGCAAACTGGCACAGAGAAACAATCTGCTCATAGAACGGAGTGGTGTGTGTCTGTGTGTGTGTGTGTGTGTGTGTGTGTGTGTGTAGGTGTTCTGTCTGATCAGTGGGAGCTCTGTCCTGAAAACAGGCTGCTTGTGATAAAATGGCAGCTCAATTATGTTCCAGGTACACCTGCACAGCTTTTTGTTTTTCATCCGTTTACCACTTTTGCTTTCAGTTTTTGGCAGGGGGGCTGACTGAAGCTCGCTCGGCAACCCAATTAGTTTCCCTGGCAACAGACCATAACAAAACATGTCTCAAATAAAAATCGAAGAGACAAATATGCACTCTATTGCATTCAGGTTCCGTGGAGAGAATTGTGAAGAGAATAAGCAAAAGTATCAAATAAGCTTTGAATGAAGCAAAAGAAAAGCAGACAAAAAGAAATGTTATGCAAAGCATTAAAGTAAAGACAACAAAACATGCCAAATAAATAAACACACACACGCACACAAGCACACAGTGGGACTGGTTGGTCCAGTGTTTGGAATGGGTAGTGGTAGGAACCAGGTGCAAGTTTGCAAGTTGCCTGAAAAGTTGTGGGTTCGAATCCCAGCTGCCACCATTGTGCCCTTGAGCAAGGCACTTAACCCTAATTTGCTGTAGGGGAGACTGGCCCTGAACACTTGATAGTTGATGAGTTGTAAGTCGCTTTGGATAAAAAGCGTCTGCTAAATGCATAAATGTAAATGTAAAATAATGGGGATAGAAATGATTGCAGCTTAGTGATTTAAAAGAGCATCCAGTTGAGGGAGATCCACAGCTTTTGGGCCAAAGCAGTGGCAGACAGATAGCCCCAACAAAATACTCAGACACTGAACTGCTTCTTTTAGCTTTCTGCCACAGCACAGGCTGGAGCCGCTGATACCACAGCAGCAGGCATCAGCTTCCAACAGCATAGGCCAAAATCACTTGGCAGAGCAGATACTGATTCCAGATCAGGCGTTGTTAGGAACTGGTACTGTGTGAATTCTTTCTGTCTTTATTTATTCATATATTTATTTATTAAACAGAAAAAAGATCAAATTTAAATCAGATTTAGAACAAATGAAAGTGAACTTCTATATATGAAGAAAGGGTGAATAACCATGCCCATTAGTACAGTATTGATTCTGAGGAGAGATTACATGATAATCTGCTTAATACAGCATGGCCAAGTATATCCAATCAGTTCTTATTTCTGTTAAAGTCATTTGCCTTTCTTAGTGAGGTGTCTGTGGACCAAAAATAGATCTCTCTTGCATTCCACTGATTTTGGCATAGAAAAGTGCTTATCTGGATTAACTTCAAAGATATCCATCTTAATCCTCCCAAGAAAAAAAAAAAAACGCTCTTATCTTACAGGGAAGAAGTGGGGTTGACGTATTGGTAAGACAGCACGTTGACAGCACAACAACTTCAGGTAGGCTAATGTTGTCTATACTGGCTTTATAAAAAGTCCTCTACAGAATCTGTTCACACACTTGCAGAGTTAGGAACACTTCGGTTTGTCTGCCGGATCCCTCTACTCACTACCACAAAAGTGTGATGTTGTTTTGAGCTGTACAATGAGTTGAAAAATAGCATTTTGACATGCCCCACAACCTGCCATTTTATACTTTTCGGTTCAGTTACTGTTGTAGTTATTGTTCCTGGTCTGACTGCCTCTTAATGGGGAATAAAACGACTTTGTTCTCTCTGAAGTGAGTTGACATAGAGCCTTTGGGGATGACGCACAAAACCAAGACTCCCATTTCCTCACCTGCTGATCACCTGTTGTTTCTTCTGCAGGTAACTGCTGAGGGCTAACTGTAGGAGGCAGGTGCTGCAGTGTTAGTGATAAAAGCCTGGGGGTGTTGATTGCAGGAGAAAGTGCAAAAATACCCAAGAAGTTGAATGCCGAGGGCTGAAATCCAATTAACTGTGTTGAAGGTCAGCGTGAAACTTCTTGGTGTTTTAATAAAAGGCCGTAAAAGTGAACACAATGGAGCACTGCCAACTTAATTCCACTTTACAGTCAAAGTCACCAGAAACACATGGAGAGAGAAACAGAACCGGAATTTTCAGAAATATTAGGAGAAAAAAAAAAAATCAGCTGATATTCAGCGGGGCATTTCTTTTCTTAGTGGTCATGTCATTTTTATCAGAGAACAATGGACAATGGATAGTCAAGATGTCTTGGCTTCCAAAACTCTCCTGTCTTTAAACAATGATAGCAAAAAGCCCCAGAAAGAGCATGAGAGAGGTATTTATCAGTCAGACTGAGAGGCTGAGGTGTTGCAACCAAGCAGGCAGCCACAAACAGACCGAGGTGTTTAAACAGAACATGCCTTCCAGAACAGCACCACAATGCTGATCTCAACAGGACAGATTATCTGGGAAAACACCCTCAGAAAATGTACACACCTCAAGTCCCTTCAGCATTTGCAAAAGAAATGAACCTAGGAATGAACTGTCTGCTATGACTCAGTGTCTCCTACAGTTTACACTTCACATAAAGTGCTACAACTATTTGATTATGAAGTTTTCTTGACGTTAATAAGTCCAGCTGTAAAGGACTTCATGCCGGAGAATCTTGAGAAATTTGTTGGCCATTCTTCTCTGGGAAGGTAAGGCCATGTCCCTAGATACACATTGTTAAAAAAAACATTTGGCAGTAAAGAAACTTTGGCTGCGCTCTGTTACTGGCTGAGGTCCATAAGAGGAGTTGGATTAGTCCAGAGAAAAAGAAAAGGGGAGAATGAGAGAGAGCGTGAGTGAGAAAGACAGAGAGAGGGAGAAAGAGGGGAGTGGGAGGGAGAGAGAGAGAAAGTGGGGCGGGGGGGGGGGGGTTGAGAGGAAGAGAGAGATGCAATAGAGAGAGGAAGAGAGAGATGCAATATAGAGAAAAAGGGATGGAGGGAGAGAGAGAGAGAGAGAGAGAGAGAGAGAGAGATGCATTAGAGGGTACCCCCCACCCCCACCCCTTTCTTTGCACACTATTAGCCAGTACTGGACTCCCTTTCTCCACCTACAGCCCTAATGGACAGGTAGAGGGGGCTAACAGTGTAGAGGGTAGGCTGGGCCTGGGGTAGGGGCCTCAGGGGCCGCTCTCCATCACCACCTACTCTTCCTCATTCTCTATACTGACTCAAACTATCCCCCGCCTCCTAAACACACACACACACACAACACTTCCTGTCTTCACTCGCTACAAACCCCAACCCCCTCCCCTCCCCTTTTTTGTTTTCACCTCCTCCCTGGTTTAAACCACTTTCCCACACATATTTTTTTGTC
Source organism: Tenualosa thibaudeaui (assembly GCA_027481765.1). Taxonomy (NCBI): domain Eukaryota; kingdom Metazoa; phylum Chordata; class Actinopteri; order Clupeiformes; family Clupeidae; genus Tenualosa; species Tenualosa thibaudeaui. The sequence continues at coordinate 4,443,876 of JAIFZK010000001.1, read as the reverse complement.
TATTCTCCACCCTCCAATTCTCTATCTCCTTTATTCCATCTCCTCCTCTTGCCTCAGGCCTGTCTCTGATCCATCACTCCATCATTAATGACCAACCTTTTCGCCCTCACTGTTTCTCTCCCTCCTCCCTGTCCCTCGAAGTCACTTCCAACCACATTCACACTTATTCATCTGCTCTGCAGCTATTTCAACACCTAGCCTTGCCAGGCCCAGTCTTAAAAAAACAGAAAGAAAGAAAGAAAGAAAGAAAGAAAGGAAAAACTCTTTTGTCTTGATTACTTCACTCCTTTCTGGCACTTTCTTATTCCTCCTTTTTATTTCTCTCCCCAAGCCCACCCCCCAACCCTAATTTTCTTTCACTGGCTTCCACCATTATTCTTCCGTTACTGCGACACAATTTATTCTTGTTTATTCTCTATTCTCTAACAGAGACATGGAGTGAGAACTTCAGCTTGTGGTCTAACCCCTAAGTTGGCAGTGTTCAGCTTTAAAATAGAAGGGTTTTTGTTTTGTCAGAGAAATTGGAGTACTGAGTGAGTCCTGGTCATTGTTTTCGCTAGTTGTAGCTCTTGGCTACAGTGGGTTTCACAACAATGACGATGACGACACTTTGTGTGCATGAATGCAGTGTTATGTCACTGGAATCAAGATGCTTCTTTCATTTATCCGTTTCTGTTATTTTCTTTCTTTCCTTCACTATTCCAGATGTGGCGAGGCAAGCGGTGACTGAGATATTAAACAGAACGGAATGACTTTGGCACAAAAAAAAACTGCCATGAGAAAGCCCAGAGAAAAAGAAAAGACATCAGCGTAGTGGCACATCCTAACACACACACACACACAGACAGCGAGAACAGTTGTAGAAGCAAAACATACAAGCACAGCCTACAGCAGAGGGCCTACAGTCACACCCAAAATACGATTCTAGACGCCACAAGAATTCAACATCACGCTTCCACATGAGCGTGCGAACCACTGTAATTCAGTGTGCTGTGTGCAGTGGTGCAGGGCAGACTCATAGGGGACTAAGCTGTGTCTAAGGCCTTTAAGTGAGAGGAGCCAACGCTGCACAGACAACAGCAGCAGCAGGAAGAGAAGAGAAGGCAGGCTTCAGCAGACACTGGAGCAGTGGGCCAGAGCAGAGCGGTTCACACACACACACACACACACATGAACACACAGAGACACTCGCACACACGCACGCACGCACACTCACACAAACACAAACACACACACGCACTCACACAAACACAAACACACACACGCACACACACATACACACACGCACAAGCACACACACAAACACACACACGCACACACACATACACACACACAAATAAAGACACATACACAAAGACCTTGGGAAAACATATAGAGAAAAAGACAAACAAACAAACAAACAAACAAACAAATAAACAAACAAACAAACAAACAAACAAACAAACAGTGCACCTATCGAATTTGAATGCATTCAGAACACATGAATACATCCAAGCATGTACAAACGTACGCACACATACACACGTGCGCACACACATAGACGTGCACGCATGCACCCATCCCGAAACTTTGTGGAACATCATCAATCTTGAGGAGAGCCTGCAGACCAGTCCATACTATTGGCAGCAAATGCTTAGTTGCAAAGACTTGTGTGTCCAATTCAGTGCCGCCAGACTGGAAACATAATTATGGCTCCAAACAGGAAGATGGCTCAACATGCTAGTTCAATATCCCATTACATCCAGTCAATCCCAAGAGCTCCTCATGATTGAATTGAAATCTGGAAATCTGGAGACCATGGCTGGCTAATGTAGACAGCCAATTGTTGGGCTACTCACTTCACAATAACCCTCTGTCTCTCAGGGACAATTGGGCAAAAAATCATATCATTGATATTTCTTTAGTTAACAACGGTCTGGGATTAGTTAGCGTAGCATATCTCAACCACTGCTAGTAGGCTAAATGCTTTAATTAGTTAGCCTAGCAGCTTGATCTGCCCCAGCGAGAGGCCATGATCTACACAGCTCCACAAACACACTGTGCCATGGCCTGTTGGCCAGGGTGCCCCAGGGTGGGATTACGAGGGCGTAAGTGCTGCCGACGGGCGCCACCAAGCAGTGATATCACTGGACAGCTTCCCAGACAGTTCTGTCAGAACTGAGCAGAATGAGAAACGAGACAGGAAAGGCAGGAGCAAGACATGAACAAACAAATAAATAAAAAATACAACCTTGGGTGCTGACAGCTGCTGACTGACATCAAGATTCCAAATGGCCATCGATGCCAGAGAAATGTTTAGTAGGCTAGGCAGGCTAGGCACGGCAGACCAGCTGTCGACTGTGCTAGTGAAATCAAGCCACAATTAAGCTATTTGGATTGGCAATGTGAACAGTAAATTCCTACTCAAAAGTTCAAAACCAACTTTCGTATAGAATCAATTAAAAAAAAAAAACAATTAACAATTAATTAATCTGCTATATGGTTATTATACACATAAAGAACAGAACATGTAACATATATCACTTAAATTCTACAGTTTTGCTCAGTGTGAATTTTGCTATTTATGGCCTGGTGTAAGATTTTTAATAATGGAAAAAACAACCTTTTGCATCACCTATGAATTCACTTATTTGTGCAAGGGTTGTATGAAGGGAGATTCAGGCCCATGTTTCCATCTTGTCAGCATTAAGCCATCTGTGCTCCTCTGTGTTTAGTAGGCTATGGGACATGGGTTACATGTTACATGAGGCTACACACACACACACACACACACACACACACACACACACACACACACACTCAGCCAGAGTCAGATGTACTATGAGCACAGTGGGGCTTCTGTTAGCACGACTGCATGCACACGTGCATGGGGGTGAGGTGTGTGTGTGTGTGTGTGTGTGTGTGTGTGTGTGTGTGTGAGAGTGTGTGTTGACTCCCTGGCGATCGGACCTTTACACGGCTCCCCAGCTGGACTCACCACATGCATTAAACATGGCTGACGCTGTTTCAGGAGACAAAACATGGCTGACGCTGTTTCAGGAGACAAAACACGAGACAGAGGAGGGGGGGTGTTGTTTGTGTGCATGGAATTAACACCACCCTGAAAGCTCAATCCATACTGGTATTGTTATACAAGCCTGACAATGACAGTCCTGTTAGCCTACATGAGCTGTCATATGAATCCAAATATAACACCACTGTCGTCACCAGCATCTCCAACTGTCAATCACAAACATCATCAGGTCCACTTCATAAACATGCATTTACCTCATTTTAGTAGTACAAAACAAACTGCAATTAGACCTAGCTAAGGTAATGTCTAGGAAGCATAGCATGTTAACATGGCACCTTCTTACTCTAGATGGACTTTTTTTATGCATTTAGCATATGCTTTTATCCAAAGTGACATTTGTCAACTATCAATTACAGGGCGTGGTGGCAGCCAGGATTAAAACCCACAATTTCCAGGCTACTAGCATGCTAGCCCAGTGCCTTAAACACTATGCCACCAGCACTCGTCTGCTCTAGCTGCATCAGCAAAACACATTAAAAACATAATTTGACATTCAATGGCCTTCATAATCTCATACAATGTCTTCATTACTCACTCACATTGTAATGAGAAATGTCAATCCTGGCTAGGTATGACTAGATATCGGGAGAGAGTAATGAGGTATTGTAATAAATGCATTGAGACCGAAAAACAAACGACCAGGGAGCACCGTCTGAACGATCCTCCTGAAAGAATATCAGAAGCAAAAGTGTTATTTATTTCTTTTGTTTAACTTTTTTTTTTGTCTGTTGTAATTATTATTATTTTAATTCAGACACCTCGTCCCAGATGCTCGTTAATGAGGTGTTAATCACAGGGAAAATGGAGGGGATTAATCTGAGGGCTGAGCGATGAGTGCTGGCAAGGCTGTGCAGTCATGATAGGGAGACACAGGGGAGCTGGACTGACATGATTCAGCAGGTGATGGATGCGGAGGGAGAGTCTCCTCTCATTAACTTGCAGCTCGGCGGAGCACAGCACAGAGAGGGAAGAGAAATCACACTCCGCTCAGTGAAGCACCGTTCACATTTAGGCTCCAGCTTTATCACTTTTCCTAATGAAAAATCCCCAGGAAAACTTTTCTTTTTCTCGAGCCTTCGTTAGAAATCGACTCTCGCCTTTTACCCTGTCCAAATTCTGGAAGGTGTCCAAAAAGAACATTGCCTTACCCAGAAATATATATCACCAAACAGAATCAGCCTGGGCCATTTCTCCAGGCAGAATGTAGGATTAATGAGACAAATTATGCTTGGCCAAAAGAATGAGTAAAGGAGAAAGAACAAAAAGTAAAGAATGACAGAAAGAATAGAAAAGAAAGAAAAGAACCGAGCACTCTTTTGTGGCTCCTCAACCTGGTGTGAACCCAGATGTTTATGTTCTGGATGTGACCGAAGCCACAAAGGTAAAGAGAGAGGACTGAGCTGATGGCCTCCCCCTTCCTCCCTCTCCTCTCCTCGCCTGCAGGCCAGCTTTATCAAATGGATTCCATCTGGAAAGCTCTGGAAATGCAATAATCAAAAGGAGAAGCGGGCGGACAGACGTAAACAGGATTAGTGCAGCGGTGGTGGTGGTGGTGATGGCAACAGAGGCAGAGTCACCGTGGCAATAGTGGCGGCTTGCGGTGACTCTGCAGTTCCAGCTCAGTCGGCCATGTTTGTTTTGCCTCCCTCCAGGGGGACAGGTTGTGCTCCATCATCCGTGAGAGTGTGTGTGTGTGTGTTTGTGTGTGTGTGTACTCTGGATTCAGCCACTATAAATAAACCCGTCCCGCCACTTGTCCTGGGAGCACCCTACACACACACACACACACACACACACACACACACACACACACACACACACACACACACACACACACACACACACACACACACACACACTCAAACCCCAAGGCCAAGAGTAGCAAGAGGAAGAGATGGATGGAGAGCAAAAGAAGGCAGAATGATGAATGATGAGAGAGAGAGGGAGAAATAGGGAAAGAGAGGGAAAGAGAGAGAGCGAGCGCATCTTAACTTTGGCTCTAAGTCTTTTGTGTTTTGATCCAAAATGCTGTTACTTGTTTTATCCATCCAGTCCGAAGACACACACACACACACACACACACACCCCAAATGCACACCCCATACATCAGCTATCAAAATGTCATGTCATGTCATTACAAATCTTATAAGATCAACATCTTGAGTTAAACACCACCTGTGGGATGCTTTCTCCTTCACCCAGAGATTAAGGGGAGTGTGGGACCTGTCCTACACTAGGCTAATCCACCTCTAAGCTCAGGCACACTGATGGCAATCACTTAACCACACTTCCTCAAATCCCAGTCTCGACTTTGTTTGTCTTATCAGCTTCGACACAACCACATCAGAGATAAAGGACCAGGGTTACAAGTTGAGGTGAGGGGCTGCTGGTTAGCACACCCACATCCTCGTCAAGGCGCTGGGAGATGGCGTTAGCATCGTTAGTGTCCTCCCCCTGGGTGTCTGTGCAATTAGAGCCATAACAGGTGGAGCAATTATGCTCCATGACTACGACAATTACTCTCACTGACAGGCACCTTTTTTATTTTTTATTTTTTTGACAGCCATGCTGAAAACAGAAATAACACGCAGTCCACACTCATAAGAATGAGTGATTAAGGAGGGTATAGTGCTTCCTGCAGACAGAGGTGGACTAGCAGACTACCAAGTGGCCAACTAAGGAAACCTGTAGGGTAGAAACCTGTGGGCCTCCAGCTTTGACTGTAGAGCTGACATGAGTGAGATGATGGCAGCTAAGCACCGCCACAATGTTTGCTCACACATGCACGCATACACACACACACACACACACACACACACACACACACAAAGAGGCTTTAAAGATATCTTGTTTATGAAACAGATGTCAACTGCAAGTCTCAGAACAGTCGATGCTGTTTAAACTGTCCAATGACAGTGTATACTCCAGTCAAAAGTTAAAATTGAAGTGGTGTTTTCACAGCACATTAAACTTCTCATCTTTGCTCTGTTCAGCCAGTGAAGAAGAAAACATATGGCTCTGTCTATGAGTAGAGGACCACACAGGAGACATAAAGCACCCCAGATTTTCTGTCCGTCATCTGGTATCTGTGTCTCACTGCCTGATGTCCAGCTGTGAGCCAGCAGAATGATGACAAAAAGAATAAACTGATGCTACGCTATCAGCATTCTGCATCGAGTAATGGATAAGGGAATGCAGGCAGTCTGCCGCTGTGTGTGTGTGTGTGTGTGTGTGTGTGTTCATGTGTGATGTGTGGAAACCATCACTGAATAATTCAATGTTTTCTTCTCTCTTCTCTCCTTTACACAGTCCAACACAGACTTCAACACCTCCAAAAGACCAACACCACTGTTAGTCAAATTAAAGCGAGATCAATCCCTGTGATCAAAAACTACAGAGTCTATCAGACATACACATACATATCACCAGGGATTGAGGCTGTTAGCATATTGCTGGGAAGTTAAGTGCATTACTAGAAATTTCCGGCTTAACCGTAACTCTTAAATCAGGCCTTTGCATTCCTACAAGGGTACAATGTGCCTTGTAGTTCTATTACCTTTACCTTTGTCCCCCAACCTTTCAAAATTACATTTGAGTATGCCTGTGTGAGAGTTTTGCTAAAATGAAAGGCCTGACCTCAAATCAGGTCTGTCCATAACACAAGAGGACATAAAAAGGAAGGAGAGTAACATCTAATCCAGGACCAGCCATCTAATTCCAACAGCTTATAAAGCAACACTAAACCCAATGAGTCTCAAAAGTATGTTTCACGGGTGACTGAAAGGGCAGGGTGATGAAATTAAATTAAGCCCAGCAGCAATAGAGGCTCAACAAAAGAGAGAGGAGAAAATCTCCACTGCTTTACTGATGTACACTGTGATAATCTCTCAATTAAAAAAAAAAAACATCCCCTTCTCCATCTCCACAAGGAGAACAAAACAAATCAGAGGCAGTTTTCAATATGCTGCATGGCCTTCTAGAGACTGAACCAATCTCCTCTGAGCATGTGCAAAGAGTCTTTTTTCAAAAGGTGGGGTCGATGGCCTTGAGTAAGGCTATGGCAAGAGTGGGGTGTGTGTGTGTGTGTGTGTGTGTGATAACCCGCACGTACACAGATCGATAGTCATCCATCCAGTAGTTAAATGCACCTGCAGAGATGGTCCAATACACAAGCACCTTTGAGCTCACAAGCACTCCTCCACCCAACCCCTTCCAGCCCTAGTGGTCTAGTGTGGGTGTGTGTGTCCATGGCTGGTTGTAACTTACAGAATGGCACATCAGAGGTAGCAGACCAGGAGGATTTACTCATACCAACAGAAAAGAGCAGCAGAAAGGAAACACAAAGGGAGTCAAAGGGTATAGGGTATAGCGGCCTGGGAGTCAAAGGGAGTAGGGTATAACGGCCTGGGAGTCAAAGGGAGTAGGTTATAACGGCCTGGGAGTCAAAGGGAGTAGGGTATAGCGGCCTGGGAGTCAAAGGGAGTAGGGTATAACGGTCTGGGAGTCAAAGGGAGTAGGTTATAGCGGCCTGGGAGTCAAAGGGAGTAGGGTATAGCGGCCTGGGAGTCAAAGGGAGTAGGGTATAGTGGCCTGGGAGTCAAAGGGAGTAGGGTATAGCGGCCTGGGAGTCAAAGGGAGTAGGTTATAGCGGCCTGGGAGTCAAAGGGAGTAGGGTATAGCGGCCTGGGAGTCAAAGGGAGTAGGGTATAGCGGCCTGGGAGTCAAAGGGAGTAGGTTATAGCGGCCTGGGAGTCAAAGGGAGTAGGGTACAGAGGCCTGGGAGTCAAAGGGAGTAGGGTATAGCGGCCTGGGAGTCAAAGGGAGTAGGGTATAGCGGCCTGGGAGTCAAAGGGAGTAGGTTATAGCGGCCTGGGAGTCAAAGGGAGTAGGGTATAGCGGCCTGGGAGTCAAAGGGAGTAGGTTATAACGGCCTGGGAGTCAAAGGGAGTAGGGTATAGTGGCCTGGGAGTCAAAGGGAGTAGGGTATAGCGGCCTGGGAGTCAAAGGGAGTAGGTTATAGCGGCCTGGGAGTCAAAGGGAGTAGGGTATAGCGGCCTGGGAGTCAAAGGGAGTAGGTTATAGCGGCCTGGGAGTCAAAGGGAGTAGGGTATAGCGGCCTGGGAGTTGATGGGATTCAATGTATAGCCAATGAATCAAAAAGGTGGACTGCACCCTTCACTCCTTCCATGCCCAGACTCCAACAGGAACAGTGACTTTCACTCTCTTCATAATAACCTTGGCTAAACTACAGAAAGGATGCTTTCATGAATTTCACTTGAATTATGATGTGAACGCACACAAACATTCCACGGACAACACTCTATCAAGTGCCATTACGGAGCCAGACAAGAGGTGTGTGATATAGCAGGAAGAGGTGTAGATAGGGAGAAAATATAAGAGAGAATGAAAGTGAGTGTGTGAGAGAGAGAATGAATGTGTGAGAGAGAGAGAGAGAGAGAATGAATGTGAGAGAGAGAGAGAGAGAGAGAATGAAAGTGAGTGTGTGCAACCACCTCTCTCTGAGAGTCTGCCAAAAATCACTCAACCCACAGGTTGCAAGCCACCCACGGAGGAAATAAAAACAGGACCTGCCCCCTTCTTCCTTTCCACACTCCGCCCCTTTCACTCACCCTGTGCCTCATTCTGGTCACTAATCTCGATCCCTTTCTTTCTTTTTGTTCTTCTACTTTTCTCCACTCTCTCCATTCCTGGACAGTTTCCAAAGTCAGTCTCGTTTTTCTCGTTTCCTTACGCTTCTCCCACTGATGATGAGATGATGTGTGTGATGAGAGTGAACTGGGAGCAGCTAAGGTGAGGGTTTGTGTAAACTGGACATGCAGGTAATTTCAGTTTCGACTCGTCACATTAACAAGTGAGCGGACGAGTGGTGAGATCAGAAGAAAGAAAACAATGGCTTAAGGATGTAAAAAAAAAAAGAAAAGTGAAAGTAAAAAAAAAAGAATGGGAGAAAAAAAGAAGCTTAACTGTTTTCTTGGGAACCACACAGACTAAGAAGCAATTTTTTTCTTGCACAAGCTGTTTCCTGAAACGACCAACACAAGCCAAACAGGGTTCACTCACAAACTTGCCACCACACATACTGGCAAGATCAGATGAGCCAAGGCCTGTCAGCTTGGCTGTTAGCTGTGTGTGTGTGTGCGTGCGTGCGTGCATGCTTCTCCTAATAATGGAATGCTTTACATCCCTCTGCACAATGAGCTGCTTTTCCAAGCCCTGTCTGGGTGAGCAATGAGGGGTACTCAGGCTGCATGTTGCATGGGCAACGTCTAGACATGCTTTTTCTTTCCTTTTTCACTTAATGGATTTCATAGGCATGCAGGGACATACAATGTCAACCTGCCACTGTAACAATGAGGGCTTTTGTGTGTTAGGGTTGCCCATGCCATCTCACTCTGGATTTGATAAAGCCATTGTACACACAGAGTACATTCAACATCAATACATCTAGATACGCACACACACAGACACACACACAAAGACACACACACAAAGACACACACACAAAGACACACACACAAAGACACACACACTCTCTCTCTCTCTCTCACACACACACACACACACACACACACACACACACACACACACACACACACACACACACACACACACACACACCTATTGTCCGATTGGAACTCATTTAAATTTCTCAGTTCTGGAAACACATGCCTGGGGACACAGCCACTGAGCCTCATTACAATGCACGCTCACAGCAAACACACAGAAAGCCCTCATCTCAATGCCACCAACACACCATACATTAATTAGCAGCCACTGTGCCTTCACACACACACACACAGTTTCCTGTATTCACTCATTCATTCATTTGCTACTTTCTGCCTGCAACACATCATCATGTCACTTGGAGAGCCTTCAGTCGATCCACAATTTGTCACAGAGGAAAAAATGACAAAGCTATCGAATTAGCAACAACCCCATTCCGCTCACTACATGACAGGGAATCATTTCATTGGTGCACTACCAGTATATTTCAGAGCATGTGTCTCAATCTTTGTCAAAATATTGTAAATGAATGAATGAATAAATAAATAAATAAATAAATATAGTGATGGGGGAAAGAAGATCTCTTCCTCTAACATACATATATATATATATATATATATTTTTTTTTACAAAACCACCCATTTCCACAATTCAAACAAGGTTGTAAGTTTAATATTATTGAAACTGGGTACACTTTCATTTCATTTTCTACCCTATGAAGAGGCTGACATGTGGGAGGGGAAGAGTAAGTGAGAGAGGGGAGGGTGTAGGCTAAGGGGTGCAAACTAAATCACATTTATAATTCCCACAGGCTTTAATTGGATCGAGGGGAGGGGTGCGCAAATATGACAACTGGAAGAGTTAAAGCCCACGTTCAGCCGAGTCGACAGTGATGATGCTTAACGGCTTACGTGAGGAAGGAAGAGAGAACAGAGATGCAGTTCATTAGAGAACCACTCGTGGGGTGAAACCTTGTGAGAAGAGGCGCATAATTTTCAATCTAGGCACCCCAGCTTGTCCGTGCCATGATCCTCCATTTATTTGGGTAATAAATCTGAGGCTTCTGTGTGTGCTAATGTTGCCTCTCTGGAGGGAGGCTGAGGAAGAAGAAGAAGAAGAGTCGGGAGGAAATGTTGGTGTCTAAAGAGAATGCACTCCATGTTCCTAACATTGGACCTTATTAAGGGGAAGCTTTGGATCACCAACTCGCAATGGAATCAGACGTGAGAACTGATAGAATAGGTTATATGAATGTGTCTTTCCAAGCCTTTCAAAACTCAGCGCTACCAAGAGTTAAGTTAGTTTTCTTTTGTACCAACAGAAGTGGCCATTACTGATAAATACGCTGACTAATAACATGGACGTAGAGGGTTACTGACCCATCATACATTCCCCTTATGCAATTTATTTTGACCCTACTCCAGGTATTACATTTAACACAAGTCATGTGCAGGCACAAGACTTCAACAAATAGTCTAAAGTCCAAAATAATCATGTGAATGCACTAATGTCTAAAAATTCATGGTTTGTGATTGACTGTCAAACTCGCATTGTTCTAAAAAATCACTCTGAAAGTACTTGTGTTAAATTTAATACTCCTTAACTGTGACTTTGCCCCGGTTGGGTCTCTCTGCTCTCTGGCCAATCAGCAGGTTTCCTCTCACAGCACAGTATTAGGAAGGTTTCCAGCTTCCAGTTGATTCAGCAGCTTGACTTCCTCTTGTGACCTGCCACCCCGACCTAGAGAGAGTACAGTCATCCTCTCTTCCCTCATCCTCCCTTCTTTGTCCTCTCTCCTCTTTGTTCTTGTTCCCTCTATCCTGACACTTAAAGGACAACTCTTCCCTCATGTCATCCTCAAACAGACATTTCCTGCCATTGTACAATTTGAACTGGAGCCACCAATGGTTAGATCTAACTGAAACAGACAGCAGAGTGCCTTTGCAAAATACCTATAACAGGCAGGCCAAACAAGGTCAAAGTCTGTGTGTGTGTGTGTGTGTGTGTGTGTCTTTCCTCGTAGGCCAAAAACAGGAAAGCTGACTGGACGAGTCCACCAACCACCCGGTCAGTGGCATTACCCAGAATCCCCTCTGAGTCAGCAGATGGTAAATGTCTCTTTCACAACCTTCTGCACTAGATCCACACAAAAACAACAAACACACACACACACACACACACACACACACACACACAAGTGGCGTCTTTGTATGCCAACCTAGACGGGCAGCTTGGTTGGTGCTGTGCCACTTGAAGCAGAGGAGATGAAAGGGGGGTGGCTGGGAGCTCTTCTGAGAGCACTTGGAGGGAATGAGAAGGAAGCTGCTGTGTGCACAAACTGGCCTATGGAGCTGGCCAGAGGAGACAGAAGGAGAGATGAGAGGAGGAGGGAGAGAGAGAGAGAAACAGAAAATTAGATCAGGGAAGGAGAGAGGTAGGAGAGCTGGAAAAAGAGAGTGATAAAAAGGAGAATAGGATAGAAAGGAGAAATAGAGAGTGAGAGTGAGAGAGGAGAGAGGGGGTGTCTGTGAGAGGCCTGTTTGTTTTGGCTGTGTGGGTGGGCAAGATGCCGGACCGCCGTTGGAGCGAGTCGGACCAGCCAACCAGCCTCCAGTTGATGGGGCTTACACACACACACACACACACACACACACACACACACACACACACACTGGCCACTTATTCTTGCAAACATCAGGGCACATCATACTCAAATGCAGTGCCACCCAGATACAAAAATAAACAGTGCTGGTAGAAAAAATGGTTCCAGTAACTTGGTGAGTTCATATGTGGGGTGTGTTTGTGAGTGTGTGGGCACTCTATGGAGGCCAGTATGGTGTGCATGAGAGAGAATAGAGAGAGAGAATGCATTCAAGTACACACACACACACACACACACACACACACACACACACACACTTTCTCTCTCTCTCTCTCTCTCTTTCTCTCTCACACACACACACACACACACACAGAGAGAGAGAGTTAACATACCTCTTTGCCTGAGAGATAGTAGGCCGACAGAAGCCCTCCAACAAAGCGAATGTTCACTTCAAACACTGAGATCTCTGTATTCTGGGGAGGGAGAGAGAAAGAAAGTGAGAGCAAGAGACATACACAGGGAGAGAGAGAGAGAGAGAGAGAGAGAGAGGGAGAGGGAGGAAGAGAGAGGGAGGGAGGGAGAGAGAGAGATGGATCATTAGTAGTGTGGCAGTGGAGGATGGTCCTTGTGCAAGCATCAAGAGCACAATTAGAGAAGCAAAACAGAGCAACAGGACTGGAGCAGATGTGAGGTAACAAGGGTAGCGTCCCACAACACCAGGCAGCTCAACCATAACACAAACACCAGGGAAGGGGATACGGGGAAAACAAGCACACACGTATGCATGCATGCATGCACGCTTTCACCATCAAGACACACACAAAGCGCGCACACACAAACACACACACACACACACATAAGTGAAAGTTACACAGTCAAACCACCACCAACACCACCGTCCCCCCACCCCAAACACACACACACACAGACACACACACACATAAGTGAAAGTAGTCTACATATCTCTATGCACGCAAACTGTTATTTCGTAGTGGATAAGGACCCTTCAGGCTAAGACTCCCTATCCGTATCCTTTAGCTCAAGTTCTTTGAAGATCTGAAAAAGGTCCAATTCATGCATGTCATTAGCAGTTACTATGGTGATACCAAAACTATCAAAAAAATATATCAAAGAGAAAAAAAAAACATGTATAGCTAGCCAGCTGTGTCTGTAAAGAGGCGTCTTGTTTAGTATCCCATATAGAAAGAGCAAAAGCCATTCCTTAATCCAAATAATCAAACAGATGTTTGCTGTTTTAATAAACAGCAGGCTATTGAAAACATCTGGACTTCATCTTGAAATGGTAGGCAATTAAACTTCTATTTAGCCCCTGTTACTGTTCCAAACAGAATGCTGGACAGAATGCATTTCTGTAGAAAATTTGATCTGAAAAGACATTGCTTTGACAGAATGTGGCAAACCAAATGGTTTTCTGTTTGACATCGACATTAGCTCACTTACAGACAAGGCTAACAACCTTATGTTGCCTTTGGTGAGAGCTGAGTCATTGAGTCATGAGAGCTTTGCTGAGTCATTCCGTGCACACACACACACACACACACACACACACACACACACACACACACACACACACACACACACACACACAGAGTGCTGGGCATGCAACATTGTATGGCTGATGTGAGAGGTTCCCTTATGCTGTCTCAACAATTTATGGCACCCTTTTCCTGTTGCGCAGTTTATGAGGCTTTTGTTACTTATCAAGCCATGTCCGCAGAAACCATGTCAGTGTGTGAGTTTTATCCTGCCACAGTGGTGGCTGAAAAGGCCACAGGTTTCACTGATGTAGATCTGAGTGTAAGCTCTACGAGTATCTTTTCCATTCTCTCATGGGAAACCAGTGGCTAAGAGCTCACATGCTTGAGTTGAGATTCACAAAGACTGCTAAGGCAGCGAAACACACACACCCCAAAAGGCTGGTGGTTGTACTTGTGTTATCTTAAGACAGATAAGGAGGGAGAAATATACTGATATTGTCTTTGTGTGTCATTTTTTTCATGGTTCTGTTTGAGTACTTGCCCTATCTATGTGTGTGAAATTGTTAGGTCTTTATTTTAGAAGAAAACTGTTTTAGAAGCACAAAAAAACAAAACCATGGCCACTACTTAAAAGCAAGGTAATCAAGGCACATTTGCTCCACCTAAAATTAAGTATAAAAAAACCCTCACTCAACACAAATTGAAAAGTGAAGTCGACAGCACACAAATGTTGTGACTCTGAAGTGTGAGAGAGGAGTTCACTATTCCATAGTCCCCTGAGTGCTTTCAAGATGTATGTCTTGTTGGAGTGCAGTGAGCCAAAGATCCTTTTATTGGCGTGCAAAGCCTTCAAGCTCCACATGCAAAATTCAACTCTAGTCATTTCCTTAGAGATTATCTCTACCTCTCAGTCTCTTCATTTTTGTGCATTGGTCTCTTACTCTGATGGCCATATATGCTGCATCTCTCTCTTGTTTACTTTCTCTCCCCCCCTCTCATTGACATTATATCCACCTTTCTTTTTTCTCTCTCTCTAGTTTCCTTTTCATCATCTCTCTCTCGCACTCTAGTCTTTGAAGATGGATTTATTCCTGAAAGGCTGTCTGCTGTTCATGTGCAACCACCTTCTGATGGGAATACTGAAGACTCATTTTCCTTCTACATTAGTCATCCAAGTCATTCACCATGTCAAATCTTATACCCCACCACACACACACACACACACACCAGACCACACCACACGTACACGCACACACACACACACACACACACACACGCACACACACCCCACCACACGCACACACATCCCACCATACACACACATCCCACCACACACACACACTTTTTATGGCCGAAGTGGTTTAATGTTAAAGCTACTATTGAGACCAGACTTTAGTGGAGTTTGTGCAGTACATCCCATTTTTATCTCAGAGGAACAAAGACAAGGAAATATTTATAATTTCGTTTGCATGGCTTTCTTGAGATGGCAAGGCGTGAAAAGAAACTCATCAGGGTAAGTTTAGAGTCTCTGCCCGCTGGTCTTTGGGGAGTTCCCAAGGAAGCCCTAAGAGATGTGTTCCTTTTACCGAGCCAAACTTGTGAATTAATTACTTTTAATTCAGAAACGCATAATAATTAAGCTCCTCTCTGACACCGGTTGGAGACATCTGGTCTGGGACTATTAAATTTGCAGTTATCCATAATATGGATGGCATTACTTTCTGTTTGAATAAATTGCGTGGTCCAAAAATGGATGAAAACTGTGCAATGGGTCTGACTGTTTTCACATTCTCTCTACTCCCTCTTCGTTCCATGTTTTCTCAGCTGTGTGGGGGATTTGTGTTAATTTTGTATAACAAATCTCTGCATCCACAGCAGCTGTGATAAGCAAGACACAAAGGCAAACTGCTGCTTCAGTGACTGTACTGATGTTCCTGTTTGCAAATGCAGAACACTTAACAAAGGCAGCCAACTTCATTAAGCTAAATAACAGAAATGCAATTACCTGACCATCTGAGAGGCTGGCTAATTACTGAATTTCTTGATGTTGTGTTTATTCCCTTAAGGAAGGATGATTTTTACAATAACTGTAAACATCTTCTAATCGCTGTTGCCTTTACCAAAAACAATCTCTTTGCCTTGTGGTCAACATGGAGGTTTTAGTTAAAACAGAAGGAGTGAGAGTTTTTAATGGCTGAGAGGAGTCTCTGAATAAACAGTTCTTTGGAGGACAGAGGACAGAGTCACCCAGAGTCAAACTCAGGGTTGCTTGCACTTAACAAGAGATATTTTTTGCTTGTTTTAAGTAGTAGTAGTGCAGCTCAAGACTAGAAAAACTATTTTCATGAAAACTGTTTCCTTATGGCAATCAATGTAGGGACTGCATTGTTAATGTAAATAAACACTGTAATATAGCAATTACACAAATTTTCTAATTTGTGTGTTTCAGCATTGACACAAGTCATTTGTGTGGTGATTCATTAACAACTTTTAATTCAATGTTTGGAAAAGAGAACAAAAGATCACTCCAACCCCACACATAACATGGCATGACAATAACAACAAGCATGTATTTAATTGAACTTGCACTTTATCGGTGGAAATGAATATCAATGTACTAGGCTAAGCTATCTTGTGGGTCTACTGCATGATTAAGAACATTCACAGCCTGCCCAGCAACAGTAGGCAAGTGCAGCAGTCACATCTGGTGTTACTTACATCAATATTTAAACTGGACAGTTACCAACCCCAGGGTAACTACCCATCTCTTTCTCAAACACAGACACACACGCACACAGAATACACACACGCAGACACACACACACACACACACACGGACACGCACACAGACACAGACACGCACGCAGACAAGCATGCAGACATGCACACACGCACGCAGACATGTACACAGACACACACACAGACACACACGCACACACACATATATACACACACACACAGACACACATTCGAGACAGACACATATGAATAACCAGCCATCCACCCACATACATGTAATCAAACGAAAATGGATCATAGCTGTGGTTGGCTGCCCAGTGCCCGCACACAGAGAGTGGTACTGCCACAGCTCTCAACCAGGCTGCTCTGAGTCAGGTCAAACCTTGAACCACCTCAATTGTGGAGAGATGAGAATGGAGGGAGAGACAGACAGACAGACAGACAGACAGACAGACAGACAGACAGACAGACAGACAGACAGACAGACAGACAGACAGACAGACAGACAGACAGATAGATAGATAGATAGATAGATAGATAGATAGATAGATAGATAGATCCCACTCCATCATCATCACCACAACTAACACACCTACAACAGGGGATCCACAACACACACACACATACTCTCTCTCTCACCTTCTCTCTTATGCATACACACACACACACACACACACACACACACACACATACACACATATAATCATCATCATCATCACCATCATCATCTTCATCATCACAACTCACACACCTACAACAGGGGATCCACAACACACACACATATACTCTCTCTCTCACCTTCTCTCTTACGCATACACACACACACACACACACATATATAACTCACTCCATCATCATCATCATCATCATCACAACTCACACACCTACAACAGGGGATCCACAACACACACACATACTCTCTCTCTCACCTTCTCTCTTACGCATACACACACACACACACACACATATATAACTCACTCCCAAACACTCACACTCCACTGCATGCACGCACACATACACATACATGCACACACCCCACTTCCAAAACACACACTTTTTCTGTGCAAGCATACATAAACACACACACACTGTGTCACAACACAGACACAGACACACACACTGTAGATACGACCTCACCCACAGTAGGACTTGCACTGAGAAGCAGCAATGACGGCAGCCACGTGGGCGACTGAAACAGGATGTGGTGTGCAGCTAGTACTGATTTTCATTTTAGCAGCCGTGGCAACACAGTGGAACATTCTGGTAACAGCATGGTATTACCACTAAAGCAGGAAGCAGTTTGAGTTACCTTATAACACTTGAACAGTCCATCGAAGTGGTAATACCACCACAGTATGGCATTCCAATTTAAGGAACAACAGTCACAAGTGAAATGTATGTGAATAATGTAGCTACAGTACATTTTAAATGAAACTGTTGGTAGATTTGCTCTTTGCTTAGAAGCAAATGTAGAACTAATTGTGACAATGCAAGGCTGTTGTGTTGATTAAGCCTAAACATTTGAAGTGGTTCACTGTAGTATTTAAAAGAACAAAATTTATTGCACGTCTTTCTCCTGTGTGTGGGTGTGTGTGTGAGAATGTGTACGAGAGAGAGAGTGAGAAATGAAAAGGACATCCCTTTGCCACATCAAACTTCTTTGATGTCAGTATGACTACACTATTTGTAAAAACAATGTGGCGGCCTCCCTCAGTTGCTTTGACAGGCTGGAAAATATATGTGAAGGTGGGAAAAGAGCCCCCCCCCCCCCCCCATCTATCTATCTCTCTCCCTCCCTCCTCCTCCCCCCCCCCATCTCTCTCTCTCCCTCCCTCCCTCTCTCTCTCCATCCCTCCCTCTCTCCCTCTTTCCTCTCTCTCTCCCTCTTTCCTCTCTTTCTCCCCTTCGCTGTCCGCAACCTATTAGTGACTCCAGGCTGGTGTTTTATACACACAATAATACACACAGTTGTTGCTTTTGTTCCAGCTACAGGAGGCCTTAGCCATTACCTTTCCCATCCAAACACACACACACACACACACACACACACACACACACACACACACACACACACACTCCCAAAGCAACAGCAGCACCATATTACGCCAACGTGGTGAGCCAAAATAAATAAAGAATTCCACTCTTGTTTTGCCTCGTTGCTCTCCCCATCCATCTCATCCACTGTGAAAACAAGAGCTAGAATTCCCCTCACCCAACTGGCAGCATTTGTGTGACAAGAACCAGAGTCATATTAGAGAGTTCTAGAAGACTCTAGAGGAGGAGTCAGTGAGTGAGTTTTTTTTTTTAATGAGGGACTTCAGATGATAGTTTTACAATATGCAATGACAAAAATGATTAAATTCTGGACTTTGTATGGACACTGAGCACTATATATGTGAACAGTATTAACAAACTCAGTCAGTAAAATAAACAATAACACATTATGCCTTGTTTTTCCCTAATCCAAATATCAAAAAAGCCCTGCACCAAAAGCTGTTATTTACACTCATGCTTCAACAGAATGTGACTGCAAATGCAGTTGGTTTGAATTCTAGACAGGCAGGGGCTGAGATAGAATCGCTGATTACAGAGCTCCCTGTTCCCCTCCTCTTCACTGGCCAGGTTATCATTCAGAGTCATTCATTCAAGGCCCCCATTGCCTTGGCATGGTACCCACTCGGCTACAAGTTGCCACCCACTGCGAGGGTCCTACCCACACTACCCACAATTCCACATGGACGTCACCCTTCAGCAAAGAGGGGGAGGCAGCGGTGGACATGGACGGCCAGTTATCTGGGAAGCAGGATTGCTATGTGTTGCGGGCGAGATGGATATGAATATTAATGGCCAATACACTGGGGCTCCTGCAGCTTCTTTCATTGTTGTATTTGCTGGAGGGCAGTGAGGCAAAAGCCTTTCAATTAAAAGTTTGTTAATACTGTTTGGTAGAGCCTCTCTGTTCTGATCATTAAAATTGGGTTGACAAGAGGTGGTGGTGGTGGGGGGGGGGGGGGGTCTCAGCGGACAGATGACACCGTGGATGAATGGATAACAAGGCCAGTTTCACAACATGGGGGAAGAGTAGGGGGCATGAGAGAGGAAAAAAAGAAATCAGCATCAAAGAACTAAAGTGTGGAGGTGTGACCGTTAGCC
This sequence comes from Tenualosa thibaudeaui, assembly GCA_027481765.1. Lineage (NCBI taxonomy): Eukaryota > Metazoa > Chordata > Actinopteri > Clupeiformes > Clupeidae > Tenualosa > Tenualosa thibaudeaui. The sequence continues at coordinate 4,424,285 of JAIFZK010000001.1, read as the reverse complement.
TGCATCCACTCCCCCCACTCCCAAAATGTCCTGGGGTACCTGTTAAGGCAATCCACTTTCCAGTCAATTTAGAAAGTGAAGCACCCTAAAGAGCAGGAAAATGTCCGCCATTGACTATCCCACAGAGTGGTAGCACTTGCATGTTTATTTTTATCTGCAAGCTCATATTTTCAGTGACTTCTCTAACTCACCTTTACACTTCATTCCCTCTGACCTTTCTCCTGGTCTCAGTGAGGAAATAAATAAACTAACTAAATGAGTCTGGGGGGAAAAAAACTCCAGAGTTTCACGCTTTAACTGCACCGCATTTCAGCCTGGCTGTGAGCTAGTTTAAAAAGGAGATACGCAACCCTACAGCATGGAAAGGGAACAAGCAATAAAAATGGAGAACCGGAGGAAAGAGGAAGAAGGAGAGGGAGAGAGAAAGAGGGAAGACAGAGAGGGAGAGAGAAATTGGCAGAGAGGGAATGAGGTGGAGAGAGGCCTGGGCAGCAGAAGTGAGGGACAGTCGTAAAGAAGGAGACAGCCCTAGATTACACCTTTCGTGGGAAGTTTCCACTGGAGAAAAGCACTGTGAAAGAAATAACGCATATAGATAAATTCAGACTGTCTGGCTAAAGTGCGTGGGTGGACCTCAGAGCAGAGAGCCTCATTACAGGAGATGAAGGCAGCATCCTGCAGGCCGCTTAGGGAAACAGGAGAGAACTGCTGTACTAGCCTAGCGCTCATAACGTGTGCTGGTCTGTGCCTGCTAAAAGCACTTACAGTGGGGCCACCTAGGACAGCTCCACAATGCAATATGTGCATCTCTCCGCTTCAAAGGTCAGGGGCCAATTTCTAGAAATCAAAAGCTAATTTAATGGATTAAGCACAAATCTTTAACCACAAGTGAACTTGGATGAAATGAATGAACCTTTGGTGAGGAATAACTACCAGAGCATAGCAATAAAGGAAACCCAACTATGCTGGGCTTTTGCTAAAGGATTTTTAAATTATGTCTGAATAAATAGCCAAAGTGTGAGAAACCACTTCTCCATCTCTTCCCCACACAGAGAGAAAAACACACTCACACACACACACACACACACACACACAGTCCCAGACTAATGATTCAGGCTTGGTGATAGGCCTACTGGCAGTGTAGGCGCTGTTAAGTGATCCCACCCACTGGCTGAAGGAGAGGTTGTCTCTCTCCTGAGTGCCAGCAGCAGACCACCTACATCAGGAACCAGAAGGTTTTGTTTGCTATTACTCTAAGTGCAATTCAAGATTTGGACGAATCACATAGAAATTGAGGCTGTTTTTTGTTCCAAATTAACAATGTGACTAATAATAGTAAGAAATAACATACACACTGACTAGAATCACTGCGATGTGATTAACTGAGGCTGAAGACACTGACATTGGTGAACAATTCACACAACACTTTTGGAAAGATCAAGCAGTCTGCACTGGTAAGGAGACTGACAGAAAACAAACACATGCGCGCACACACACACAGCTGCCTGGATTACGACCACTTAAGGCCCATTCTCTAACAAAACGTATAATATAACACATATAACCTTTAGTCAAACAACAGTTTGCAAGCAGGTGGTTCTTACCTGATTAAAGTCAAGATTTTTCTCCACCCACTCAGTAGCAGCTTCAAATTCATCATACATCTCCATGATGTAGAGAGTGTCCAGAGCGTCCACGATAGTCGCCCCCTTTAGACCACCTGAGGAAAGAAAAAAAAAAAATACCCTGTAAGTCTTCAGACTCTTCACGTAGCAAAATCCAGCTCTCAATAATGTTTGTTGTTTGGGAAGGTGTTCCTCCTATTTGTTTTCTTTAAATTAATGTTTTATCATACTTCAGAGCTAAGAAAGTGCGACCTTGCACTGATATTTTGGGCTATTTCTGATCCAGAGCAGTAATACCAGCCGAAGGCAAGATGATGTTACCAAACAAATGTAACTCCCTCCATCTTTACTGCAAATCTGGTAGAGGCAACGTGCCCAGACATGTCCAAAGCGATTACGAGGCGTAGCAAAACTAATCTGAGCCAAACCGACAAGGGATATCTCCCTCATGCATTCAACTATCTGCTCACTATGCACTCTTTAAACATCCCTGCCTCAGGCCTTCCAACACAATGGCGATGAACATTATGAGGAAAAATCCACTATATCAATCTCATCTTATCCATCCATAACTACACAATCCTTATTCATTTCACAGTTTTCCAAATGACTCGATGACATCCAAGTAGATTACATTTATCTGGCGAAGATGCTCTGGAAGACAGTAATAAATGTCCACTTGATTGTCTATTTCTAGCTGTGGGATGGTTAAGAGCAGTGTGATTAAAAGGTTGCACAAGGAACACACAGTCAGACTGCTTTAGATTCATAAGAGACACAAACACGTACGGGAGAGCTTTGTAAAAAAGGCCTCATCCTCATCAAAAAACATGCATTTTTATTTTTAATGTAAATAACTGTATGAAACTTGACCATTTGTATGTGCAATCAACTGTAGAAGTCACATGAAACCAGGCTATACAAATAGTGCTTGCTTTTTCCATGCCCTGAGACATTTAGTTTATCAAAGCTGTATTCAGCTTATCAAGTCAACATAATGTACACACGCATGCATGCACGCACGCACGCACCGTCAAAACAGGCTCCCTGAGGTTACACAGAACAAAGCAGCAGTCTATAAAAAAACCCAAAGAGCATCATAAAAAACCTGCATTCACTACTGGCCAAACCCAAACCTCTCCTCCTCTATCTCTCCTTTCTTTCTCTTTGTTTCTCCATCTATCAGTGCCCCCCCTTCTCTCTCTCTCTCTCTCTGGCTCTATGGCAGAGAGTGTTCAGACCATTCTGCCATGTGGCAGTGTGTGCTCTGAGGAGCAGAAAGTCATTCTGGACTTGCTGGGCTTCTTTCATCTTAATTCAGGCCAGAACAAGCAGAACATGCTGTTGTATATACTCTAACACAGCAGGGCACTGAGACAGATACAAGGATGGTACAATACAGAGAGAGAGAGAGATGGACCCTCTGACAAGGGATCACATTACATACTTTATCACAGAGAAGTGGCAACTGTAGGAGGATGTGAAACAGGATAAATCCTACATTTATCCGACAGATTGGGAAAGGACCTATCTACTGCAACATAAAAAAGCGAGTAGGAGTGGGAGTGGAAGAGAGAGAGAGAGAGAGAGAGAGAGAGAGAGAAACCACATGGAGGTACTTTCCTGCACTGATTACCAACAGCAGGAGGTTTCCACTCCTGTTTCAAAAGCTACCACTCCACAAATTGCAAACTATGTAACAAGAGAAAGAAAAGGAAAACCAAAAAGTAAGTCAATAAATAAATAAATTCTAATAACACTACTTATCCACTTCTCCTTCTAGTTTCAGGTAGTTTAGGTCCAGTTTCAGTCAAAGAGTAAATCTGAAAATAGCAAACTCATCACTTACCACACAACTGCAACACTTCCAAACACTTAAAACAGAGAACAATACTGTACAACTGGCAAAACACTCGCTCATTCTCCATTTCATTACTGACATACATGCAGTGTCCAGCAGAGTTCATGACCCTTAATCACTCTGGATATGAACCAAAAGCTCCACAGGGGATGTTCATGGAGAGAGTGCTATAGCTCAACATATTACCCATAAGACAGTCCCAAGATCACTTGCGTCCATGTCCCCATTTTCTGCCCCTGTGGTTCCCAAACTTCTAACTGCCGTGTACCCGAGACACTCTATGTCCTACAAAATACCCTTAGAACCATGAACAGCTTGCTATAACAATGAATATTTTTGCATAAATGAAATGTGAACACAGACAAGGTACATAATAATGTAACTGTATTGTATTGGGGATTGGTGAATGTAGATCTTTTTCCACATACTGTCTGTGAACTTTATGCTTGTTCATACTATTCCATCTGTAAATTTTATGTTTGCGAACCCACAGATTTTTTTTTTTTTGTGTACCCCCTATAATTGATCCACGTACCCCGAGGGGTACTCCTACACCAGTTTGACAACCACTGCCTTGCCTAACACATTGGGCCCGCTTGTGTAGATCATTAAGGGATGGGGCTGTCTCCTATTGCCTGTGAAATCCACAGGGCCTCCTGTTGCTCAGAAGTCATGCCATGTGATGACAAAGCACTAATCATTTCCAGCGCACCCAGAGACAGCAACAGGGTCTGGGTCTGGCTCTTGATCCCAGCCATGTGGACTGGACTGACCTGTACTGACCGGAACTGACCCACTCAGGGAGAGTTTGTATGTAATAGCGTGCTTGTGTGCATGTTATTCATGGGTCAGCTATCACTAAGCCTCTATGAACAGAAATGTTGAGAAATTACGAAACAGTTTGAAAGGCCACTGATGTTTTTAAATCCATTTTTTGGTCTTCATACCTTTGTTTACATAGAACAGAGAGGGGGAGAGAGGGAGACTGACAAATGGAAGTTGCTTTGGATAAAATTTATACTAAATGCCTAAAAGTCAATGGTGCCTTATTCTACAAAATATTACTTCCCATGATTATTACTTAAAATAACAACATCAATATGACAAACCATTGCAAAATCTGATATCGAACCGTATGATATGACGAATTTCAATCACGGCCCTAGCGTTAAGGGTTCCAATAAAGCCGAACAGATGGGGAAACAGATCCAATACCCCAGAGTCCTGTCAGGGTGACCTAGACCGTCAGTTACCCAGCCCGTGGATTAGCATGGGAAGTCAACCTGGGTGACCTGCTGCTGGCGAACGCTCAGTGGTCCCGCACTTCTTGTCAGCACAGCAGTGCCATAGGTGGTACACATTGTCCTCTTCATCTGTCAACGTGCCCATTTCAACAGTAAAAAACAGACTGGTTTTGAAAATAACCACCCACTGATTCTCTTCTTTCTCTCTCTCTCTCTCTGTGTCATTGTGTACTTTAACTCTCTCTCATGTTCTCTCTCTCTCTCTCTCTATCTGTGTGTGTGTGTATGTGTAACCCTTAAAAGTCTTTCATGGCTTAACAGTCATCACATAATATCAGATGTATGTTTCTGACTGAAACCTGGCAGGTAATAAAAACTGCAGATCATGGGGCCCAAAATAGTGGTCAGCTTTTAACTCAAGATTATGAACTCATGATTAACTTATCCAGCAATCCTTGCAGGCCAATCAGCATTAGCTGAAGAATCAAGAAGGGATTTAAAAGGAACCAAGAATCCAGTTTTCAGTATTGGAAAATACCTTCATTTCCTGATTGTTAACCAAGGTTAACACACTGGTTTTGAAAAATGTAATTTTTAGTGTAGTTTAATACATGGGCGAGGACTATTCATGGGAATGTTTTTCTTGTCATCATGCTACTTTGTTATGAAATCATGATTTGCTTCTGAATCAATGGGTAATATGTAATAAACTGAGGTTAATACACGGGTGAGGTTAATACGTGGTTTTGTTTTTTTAGTTTGCATAAAACACTGATGTGAGGTTTGTACATGGTGGGAAATTTGGGAAATTACTGCAAATGTTTTCTCATTCGCTGGCCAAACCACATCAAGTTTTCCCTCCATTTAGCCAACGCCTCCTGAGAATGCGAGTCATCCTCCCGTCCCATGGTCTGCTTAGTGCCTTGGGAGAGATGCAGCCCATGGAGGAAGACAAGAGAAAAGACCTAATACCCTCTGGATCTGGAATATCAGTCACAACCCAATACTCTTTTAATACTACTCAACCAACTAATAGGGCTAAAGACAGGGTAGATAACAGATGATCTAACAGAGCTGGTTGATGAAGGATGTGTCCTATTTTTTTTCCCCCCAAAGGTTGGAGAAAATGGGTCTTTTTCCCTCGTTGTGGTTTTTAAAGGGCCTGTTGAGGTTGAGGTGACAGGCTGAGATGTAAAGAGCAAACTTGACATGAATCTGTAATTTCAAATCCTGTGTGTGCAACCTGTACATATGGCTTTTGACAATAAAGCTGACTTTGACTTTGAATTGGATTCAACTTCTTCCTGCACTCAAAGTGAGAGCATAATTAGCTGAACTGCTGTGTGGCTGCCATTTGACCTTCTCGTGTGGCATGATGCCTTGTAAATAGCCCACCTCCCCGGCTCAGTGACATGATACAAAACTAACACAGTGACTTAAAAAACAGAAGTAGAGTTAACAGTATCAAGTTACAAAAGAGATAGAGTTACAGAAGTACAGTTAACAGTACGTTGATCTCTGTTAACACTGTGTGGAAGTTGAGTTGCTTTACTTCTCAAAAAGGAGAAAATGAAAAATCTGTTTAATCTAACAGGAATAACAGAATAGCTAAGAATAGCCTGGGCTGGATCCATATACCCAAAGTTTGATGCAAGGTGGTGGTCAAAGAGTCCTAGCAAGGACTAAGTGAGGACTAAAAAACATTAATCACTCCAATGCTGGCATCTGGAGTACCTAATGAGAGCGAGGGGGGGTGGGGGGTGGGGTGGTCAACAGGGGATGACAGCGAGCACTGATCCATAGGAAAAGGCAACCAAGAGTGTCCACAGGTCCCGCTGCACACATGTGATGGATTCTCCTGTCCGCTGAAGCCATACTGACGTCTCAATCCATTCCACTCAGTCTGTGGGGACTGACGGCAGCATACACAGCAATATGAAGAATAATTCAGGAGGAGCCTTAGAGCCAACTAATACATGGGGGCAACCAATTTCAAAGGTGGTGCACTGCCCACCAAAATGAGCAGGCCTATGCTGCTGCATGAAGACATCAGACAGGTTGGGTGGCCTGAAGAATTTGTATGGAATAGCCACTGGCAATAGGTAGACACATGTACAGTCAAAAGGTAGACACATGTACAGTCAAAAGGTAGACACATGTACAGTCAAGCTGTAGCCTATATGGTCCTGGAATGCTTAATGAAAAGCATTTATACATTTCAGTATATTGACCGTTGAGGAATCTATAAGTCAACAGTCAGCAGTTCATGATGCCCAAGACTTTTGAATAAGTGAATTTAGCAACTTGTGCTAGTTATCTGAACCAGTAGAACACATGGCTTTAAAATATACTTTGGATTCTTGGCCTTGGTTTCTTTGAGAAAGTCATGACATTTGAGCCAACAGCATGAGTCCAAAGGTGCTTGACAACACCAAGTGTGAACCATTTACACTCACTGTGCTTTTATACTCTCCCTCGTCTATTCAGTGAAACAGGGACCCTGACCCCTCAGGTGTAATGATGACACAACAGAGCCGACCGCAGAGCTGTGAAGTCAATAAAGTCAGGCCGTCCTTGCTGCTGGTGTCAACTATCGATTAATCAATTCTCAGACAGGCTACCACATGGGGGAGGGGGAGGGAGGGATGGAGTGAGAGAGAGAGAGAGAGAGAGAGAGAGAGAGAGAGAGGGATGGAGACAAAGAGAGAGAGAGACAGACAGACAGAGAGAGAGAGAGAGACAGAGAGAGAGAGATAGAGAGAAAGACATGTCAGGGGAGATGATCCAAGGCAGTACCTTAGATGAGACTGTGGCTCCATCAAGGTCCCCTTGTGGTGTTCTCTTTTCATCTCAACTCATCAGGCCAGGCAAGGCCAGTGAGACAGATGGCAGCTAAGCCATTTCCAGTGTCATCAGCAGGAAAAAAAGAAGCTTTTAGATGGTGGGCTGAGATCAATATGCAAGGTAACCTTCATGATAATTTGTCAAGAGCATGACAGCACTGGGCTTTATTATTAGTTCAGACAGAGGCACACTGGCATACACCTCTGACAAGTTTCATCTGCAAATACATGCCAAGTTTAGGGGCTCTCAAATTTGTATTTCTGTCATTCTCCACTTTGTAGTGGGTGAAGATGTTAAGCCTGTCCTGTTCCTAATCACTCAGACAAACGTTGGCACATTGCATGGCATTCACTGGCAACCGGTGTGTGAATGTGAGTGCTTGTAGGAGTAAATGCAGTCCATTTACCAACCAGCGTGTGTGCCACTGCAAACCACTTTATCTCACACAATCACACTCACGGTGGCCAAGTGAGCATTATCACTGAATGTCATCAGCACAGTCTTGTTAATGTCATTGCACTTTTACACAGTCAATAATTGGCAACTGCATTATAAAGACAATCCTACATGAATCATACAAGGTATAAGGACCACTGTGAGAACAAAATAGACACTTGTGGCAGATATGGGGTTTAAGCAGTGTTTCTGCCAATGCAAGAGAAGGCAGATTGGCAACTTCTTGGTTTGTGCAGCAGGCTAGCTGATAGACCAATTAGCAAGGATGTTTGTCTAGGCTTATGTTACACAATAACAGTGTCATGTTCCTGAAGTCTCAAATTACCTCAAAAAAATAAAAAAATTGTACAGCCAAAAGAAAAAGTGCCCAATGCCCGAATATGTCACTACTCGTGGATGGAACAGTCATCTCTTGGTTTTCTTTTCTTGATGTATATTTTCTTAGTACAACATGTCTTCCAGAATGAGTTCCAGAATGAGGTCCTAAATGAGTTCCAGAATGAGAATACTGAACAGCTTGAGGAGTATTAGTGCTGGGTAGCTAGTGCTGGTTGCCACTGGGGACATGGACACTCACCGACTGAAGTTTGACAATATTCGCTTCTAGCGAAAGCTGTGAGCAAAGCTCAGTTGGCAGTACAAAACTCAACAAACAGACTGCAGGAACAAAAACTGACTAAAGGCAAAGAAAAAAAAAGAGAGCCCATGGACCCGATTCAGACCAGACAAAAATGGCAGGCTGTGCCATTTTTTCAGGCTGTGAAAACTTGAAAACTAGTTTAAAAAGAACAGGCCCTTGAATCAATTTGAGTGTATATACAACTTCAGAGCAACTCAGAGAATCTGGACGGAGAAATTTCTAGGTTGTTTTTTAGTTTTACCAAATGATCCCCTGCTGATGCCCTCCTGTGAATCTGGCAAGCTCCACAATAATGTACCATTTGCTCACATGGGTAGGATCAGGTTTCGGGTAAAATCAAGTCGAGTCACAGCCAGCGGCAGTGAGGCATTGCAGATGCTTCTTATGGCTGAGATGCTGCACTAACTTGCACCCCCTAACCATCAGATCACACCCATTCACACTCCAGCACGCGCACACACACTCACACATGCACTCACACACTCTCCTCAAAAAACTCCTCTTCTTTTTCTTTTAGAAGTTCCAGCTCTCCATCATCAGATGGCTGTTCAGTCCCCCTTCGAGAAGTTTGATGAAATTTTTCATTCATGGTCGGACTTCCACTGCAGAGTTGAGCAGTACCACTAGCAAAGCTCCAGGGGAGGAATACAGGGAGGAGGACTGTTCCATTAAGATCTTTTTGAAATCTTCAAAACCAGCATAGTGGAAAGGTCAGAGAGAGAGAAAGAATGTGTGTGTGGGGGTGTGTGTGTGTGTGAGAGAGAGAGAGAGAGAGAGAGAAGGAAAGAAAGAAAGAAAGAAAGAAAGAAAGAAAGAAAGAAAGAAAGAAAGAAAGAAAGAAAGAAAGAGTGAGTGAGAATGAGACAGACAGAGAGAGAGAAACAGAGAAAGAAACTTTCTGGGGAATGAACTTTTTTTTTTATGAGGTGAGTCTGGGGAGGTCAGAGAGCGTGAAAGGAAAAAAAACTAAGTAGGAACAGAATAGCCACAGTGCTAGAGCAACATGCAAGAAAAATAAAATTAGCAATCATCGCACAGCACTCTGTAGGCTACCTTATGGAGACAACTTCACTAGTAGGGACAGGGAATGAGCTGCTCAATCAGCCTAAACTATTATCATTCTGAAAGAATCTGTGACTTATTTACACACACACACACAGACACGGAAAACCTCTGAGAGACATGGTACACAGGCACAATGGGAAGGTCCTAGGATGTGGGTTGGGGTGCATACAGCAGCAGACTCTGTAGCTTCATTAGCTTTGAGGAGCTGAAGCCGGTCCCCATAGGTTCATTACCTCCTACTCTCTCTCTCACTCACTCACTCACTCACACACACACACACACACACACACACACACACACACACACACACACACACACACACACACACACACACACACACACACACACACATTCAAGCGGACACTGAAAAACAGACTAGAGGAATGCAGGCTTCAAATAACAGCGTCTATAGAGACCAGGGGTGAGTGGGTTCAATCAACCTGAACTGACATCCCTCTGGCTGAATCCGTGACTGTCATCTCTAAAAATGAAAAAGTCTTCCCTCTTTCTGTCCAGAGTGCTACCAAAAAAAAAGAAACTTGTCACTTCTGTCGAGTAAAAAGCAAAATAGTCTGACTTTGGACAGTTCCATAGAAAGAGCAAGCCAAGAGGTATGAAATTTAACTGGGGAAGAGGGGATAAGTTGTACTTGAACCAACAAAAAGGACCCAAACACAATCTGGTCTAAGTTACTGAAAGCTAAAGGTATGGTGTTAAAGTAAAATAATAAAAGGTAACAGCCTAACGTTCTAACTCAAGTGGTGGAGAAAAACAGAATTAGGGTCTGTTTTTTTTTTTTTTTTTTACCATAATTTTCTCATCTCACAAATTAATTGTTTGAAGTCTGTTGCTGAGTTCTCCCCAATGATGTTGCTGTAAGCAAACAAATAGACCATACTGCATGCAGAGGGGAGTTTGATTCCCAGTCTAACCACTCTGAGATGGGACTGCTGTTGCTCACTACAGTCCAGCACCAGTCTGTCAGAGGCTGGAGCTCATTTGGCTCAGCTAAGCCACAGTTGGACAGGAACTTCTAAACAAAAGCACAAAGGAGTAGGAGAAGAGCCATCTGATTAGCGTTAGCCTACTGTCATTACTGGGACTAGGCTTTTCAAAGGCCCATTGTGCTGTTGCCAACAGACTTCAATGACTCAGATTAGACACAACTATTAAAATGAAACAAGATCAGATTACAAACAAAATCATAAATGAATAGGATACACTTAAAAAAAAAACAGAAGCTTTCTTCTTGTGCACGGCTTGCACGGAAATCATATTATGGCTATTCATGTCCTCAGATAAAAAAAGGATATCAAAGAGAGCTCATTTTAAACTGGGTGCTTGTAACTGTGGGATGTCTTCCTAGCTACATATGACAGATAGGACTTTGTCTGTATGTATGGCATAATTTTGCACAGAAAACACACAAACACATACACTCTAACCAGCTTACCTAACAGATCACACTGATGATAATATCACTATGCTCTAGTTATTCTACATATTACCAAAGCCACTGTCTCCCACTTCTAGTGAGACATACAAGAATAGACCATAGTGTGTGTGTGTGTGTGTGTGTGTGTGTGTGTGTGTGTGTGTGTGTGTGTATGTGTGTGTGCACGCGCACCTTCCAAAAATTTTTTAAGAAAACTGGTGTTTACAAGAAAAGAAACTTCACTGAATAATCACAAACACTGTGCACTATGTCTGCTAATTTATGCAAAAACAATGTGCTATTCCAACTTAGTGTGCCAGTTAGCCAGCAGAGCGGCTTACACAGTGTGATGGGTTGTGGGGACTTGAGGAGTGTTAGGCTGGGTGGGAGGGTAGATAGGAGAGGTGGTGCATCTCAGTATGTGACTCCAGGTGAAGTGAAGTGTGAAGTGTGAAGTGTGGTGAAGTGTGTTTAACTCAGAGTGTTAAAGGACACACTAAATGGCTTCCGTTATGTATGTATGTATGTATATGTGTGTGTGTGTGTGACACACTCACACACACACACACACACACACACACACACACACACACACACACACACACACACAGATACATACATGCATGCATACACACACACACACACACACACACACACACACACACACACACACACACACACACATACACACACCACACTTGAATCAGGTAAACACAGACCAGAGCAGATGTTAGCATGTATTATGCAAAATCAAAGTCCCATTAGCAGGTCCTGGTGATAAATTAATAATAGAAGCATGTGCCTGCATGCTCTCACACACACACACAGACAAACATACACACATGCGCGTATGTAAAAATACCTCATTTTTTTCCCGGAAATTACCCTTCACATTTGTAACCAAGAGGTCTGTACACATACACGTACACACACACACACACACACACACACACACACACACACACACACACACACACACACATACATAATATTCCCCTGACTGGGTGTATTGTAATGGAGTGCGAGTGACAGTAGGTGCAGTTTTGCTGAATTAAGACTCTTCATCAGAGCTGAGTTGGACCATCAATCCCCACTGGGGCAGCAGCTCAGAGACAGGAGAAGAGGGGAGGAGACTACAGGTTTTATTAAAGACAGAGAGATGGATGGCGTGTGTGTGTGTGAGAGAGAGAGAGAGAGAAAGAGAGAGAAAATGAAAAAAAGAGAATAAGAAAGAGAAAGAGATAAAGTTAGACTAAGGAGGACTGATCCCAGAAAGGGCAAATAAATATTTGATGGAGCAATGTTCTCCACTATCTCTTGACCCGGGTCCCTGCCCATCGACGTGAAGGAAACAAGCAAAGAGGCTACACACACAGAGGGCCAAATTAAGTAAGTAAGTACTGCAAGTGCACTAGAAGACAACCTTTTAAAATTCCAGTGATCACCAGAAGACTCGAAGAGATCCAGTCAGACAGGGAACATCTGTGTCAGGCCCCTCAGGTAACCCGCAAGGCACCTAACAGGCATCTGTGCACCAAAAGCTCTATGGACCCTAATCTGTAAAAATGCTCCTGCAATAGGGGATGGATTGCTGCAGAACCGGCTTTGAAACACATTGATTTTCAATGGACAGACATTCACGGGGCTAAAACAGGTAGTGCATCTAAAAAAATTCAATACTAACATTCAAATTTGCATTCAGCATGGCCAAAGCTTTCAAAAAGTTTCTTTCCTTGAGAGGTGGGGGTAAGTGCCCGAGGCCTAAATTGCACATCTTTGGCAAGTTGGCTGGGCCCACAAAATAAAATGAAAAAAATGGATGTAGGATATAGCATGCGCACCTAGATAGCTATAATCCTAACGTTTAGGGACAGGCTGTCGTATGCAGGGGTGGTTTCTATGTTGTTTCATGTATTTATGACCACAATACGTTTTCATCTCAATGAACTAGGGAGAGTCTAAACTGGGCAGTGGATTTTACTGGAAACTATAATAAAATGGGTATGTGGCTCAGTATAGAAAACAACATCATACTGTTCTACAACTACTCAGTTCTATATGGACAACTGTGTGTGGTAGGGGACAAGTGCTTGCTGCAAAGTACCTTGTAATGACATTTTGAGCATGTTAAAACATGTACTCGGCCTGCCCCTCGATGCTAGCGCTGTAGGTCGATCTAGGGTCTCGGCCTGCCCCTCGATGCTAGCGCTGTAGGTCGATCTAGGTGTGCATTAGCGGGAGCATAACTCTACCTATCCTTCATCATTTTTTAAATTTCTTTTTCTACCGTCATCATTTGGGGAGCTCAAATAACAGAGATACCTGTTGAACATGGCTGGCGCTCTTCTTTAATAAAACCCATCTACCTATTGCCCCAGTATGCCCATATATTTGCTGTTCCCCGTAATGCAACATGAGGTGGAAGTGGCCTGATCCATCTATTTACATCAATTGCACTGGCTGGCAATTCGGCCAGAGGGGAATAAATGTGACCTTTGACTGGAACTCAAGTCTTTTCATTGGACTGTGTCCGAACCACCTGATCATCAGGTGAGTGAATAAAAACATGGGGAACAAAGGCCAATTCACATGGCTGTGATCATGCCATGCATGCTCGACACTTGACACAGAAGCCTGGAGATATGACAGGTGCAATCACCTGCATGGGGAGGATCAGGTAGATATGACTGAACACACACATAAGCCACAAGCGACAAGTGTGAGACAGAGCTTATAAGAATGAGTGAGCGACTGCGCTATGTTTTTAATCAGGCCAATATCCACTTAAATTAAAGTCCCACAGTGGAGAAGCTGGGCTAATACCCCTGCATCTATGCCCTCTCCTGCTTAATGGAAGCCAAACAGCCCCAGCAGGATCTAATGGCTTTGTCCGCTTTCACAATTGAACTTCCAACGATTACTAAATACCCTATCTCTGCACAGCCAAAGACTACATTAAACCATCTAAACTGTGTGTGTGTGTGTGGCAGAGAGAGAGTGTGTGTGTGTTTGTGAGTGTGTGTGTGTGTGTGTGTGTGTGTGTGTGTGTGTGTGTGTGTGTGTGTGTGTGTGTGTGAGTGAGTGAGTGAGTGAGTGAGTGAGTGAGTGAGTGAGT
>JAIFZK010000001.1:4402500-4407500 GCA_027481765.1 Tenualosa thibaudeaui | reverse complement strand
CAATTGTCAGCCATATTAGATTCCAGAGAAGGAAAGTGATGTCAACTGCCACAAAAAAACATTGGTAACCACTCTCCCTCTCCCTGTCTCTCTCTCCATCTCTCTCTCAACACACAAAAGCTCAACTCCCAACCTACTACTCTTGCCATGTATTCTGTTTCTTGCAGTAGCAGTCTTCTAATCCTTCAAAAATCAGTGAAGTAGCACAACAGAAACCCTTAAGAGGAGATTACCAGATAAAACCTTGTCTGTTTCCCATTTGTTAGGTGGGAGTTCCAGATGCGCACATATAAATTGGCAAAAAATAGGAACACAAACACAAATTCAAAGGGATGTAGGAAGCTTCAAAACAGTCGGAGTCAGAGTCTCCCATCTCCTTCCTTTAAGTGATAAACAAACAAAAAACAAAATAAATGAACACAAACAAAAGACAAAGACCATGCATAAATACAAGTGCACACACACACACACGCACAGAATTAGGGGATTATGTAACCCATACCAAAGCATGATAAACCACAAGTAAAAGTGGGCAATTCTAAAGCCCAGCATGTGGCACAGTGATTTAGCAACAGCAGTGGTCTTCTGCACCCCTCAACTCAGGCCAGCACTCACCCATGGCCTCTAGCCAACTCTGTTTACTGCAGGATTAAAGCCTACACACAGGACAGTATATCCCGCATACACACACACACACACACACAAGCAAACAAACACACAAACAAACAAACACACACACACAAGCAAACAAACACACAAACAAACAAACAAACACACATACACACTCAAAGAGAATGAGAAGAGAGAGAGAGAGAATGTATGTTTTCAATCCCTTTGCAGGCTTAGGCCTTAGTATGAGTGTGTGTGTGTGTGTGTATGTATGTATGTATATGTGTGTGTATGTTTGCTTGGGCGGGGGCATGTTTTCTTTCAATGCAAATTAAAAATAATAACTTGGATTAATGAGGTGTTTCAAAGGCTTTTTAGTTCATTAAGATGCTGACCACTGAGCAAGCCAGTGGAGAAGTGCCAAATAACAAAGCTTTCATTTTTTAATTCTTTTTTTATTTCCATTACTTTGTAGCAGTTTTTCACAGGCTGGACTTTGTGGTATAGTGGTATAGTCTCTCTAATCAAGCATGGAGCAGAATATGTGCAGAACAGAGCATCAATCAGAAAGATACGAGAGATACGCAAGTCTGAGATTATCATGATGCCGTGTTGGCTAGCTTTATGCTAACAGTACAGAAGCGCCAGTCTGTACAACACTAATTTACATGAGATTACATACCATAATACTAAGATCAGAGACAAAAAAAGAAACTGGAGAAACAACAAGAGAGAAAGAGTTAGTGAAAGAGAAAGAAAAGGTGAAGGAGAGAGAGCGAGACATAGAGCACAAACAACAGCTCTCAGCTGTGTCTGGCTCTTTGTAATTCAGCTCTGTGTACACGGCTTCCTCTCCCTGCAGCTCTTCCTCTCTCTCTCTCCACTGTCCCCTCTCCCTTCCTCCTTTGCTCCTACACTCCCCTCCCAACCTCAATCTACATCCTCTGTTCTCATTCTCTCCGCAACTTGTTTTTCAAGGTTTCACCCTTTCCTTTCCATCCCTCTCCCCTCTTTACCCATCTTCCCATCTCAGTCTATATCCCTCGCTCTCCTCTCTGTCCATCACTGCTCAACATGCCGCCTCCATCTCTCTCTCCCCTCTCTTCCTCTTTTATCTCTCTCTCTCTGCTTTTACCTCTTGCTTTTAGTAATCGCAATTCAGTTCAATTCAAATACGCTTTATTAGCATCACATCATACGTTGCATTGCCAAAGCATTCACAGAGACACAGAGCAGTATTAATACATTTTATAATTAATAATTTCTCTCTCTCTCCTCTCTCTCTCTCTGCAGCTATGTTACCTCTCTCTCTGCCCCTCTCTCTCTGTGTGTGTGTGAGCCATAAGACTGCAGTAAGTCCCTGCTGTGGTCTGTGTGCTCATGTTGAGTCATTAGGGGCTTTGTGTGATCTTGCGGCTGGTCGGCTCCACTCCAAACACATTACACACAACGGCCCACTGCGCTCTACTCAACTCTACTCTACACTCCACACAACACAAACACCCACTGACGCCCACAGGCAAATAATAATTCACTCTGAATACGCAAGCCCACATACACACACACAGCATTCACACACACATACATACATACATACATGCACGCGCACACACACACACGCACACACACACACACACACACACAGACTGGCAGGCGCACACAGACATACAGACACACATGGGTGCATACTAGCTTCCAACCAGATACACACACATGGGTGTGTATACACCAAATTAACATGAACGGACCCACTCGTTTACACACATCAAACGAACACAAACACACAAAATCAAATACAAAATCAAATCACAAGTATTATGTTGTATATATGAACAAATAAACCAACACTACATATTTACACTCCAAAAGTATACACAAGAGCATAAACACACACACACACCCGCACAACCCTAATCATGTATTTGAGCACACACACACACGCACACACACACACACACGCAGACATGCTCACACACTTCTAACTGCACGAGTACACAAGCCAACGTGTACACAAACACACACACACAAACAAACTCAGAAGCAGCCATGCAAAGACCCCCTCAGTGCTCACTAACATACAGCTTCGGGGCACGAAAAACAAGAGGAAAGTCACAGAGAGATGAAGAGAAAGAGAGAGCAACAGGAGAGAGTGATAAAGGGCAGACATGCTGAGAGAACTCTAACTAAAGCCAGAACTCTCACAGCCTCTCGCCGTCTCCTCTCCGCCAAGAGCTCTGTTCCACCTTTAACTCTCTAATGAATGGAGCTCCTGGATGGAGAGAATCACCAGGGAGGAGGTAGAGAGAGAGAGAGAGTGAGAAAGAGAGCGAGAGAGAGGGAGAAAGAGAGAGAGAATGACAGAAACAGCAAGTGAGGAAGGTGGGAGAGACAGCAAAAAAGAGCTGGGAATGAAATGAGGCAAAGCGGGGGAGGGAGGGAAGGAGGGAAGGAAAGACAGACAAAAAGAAAGAGAAAAGGAAAAAAAAAAAGAAAGAAAGGAAAAGCAGAGAGCGAGCAGCCAACAGGAACGCATGGGGTGGCAGAGTATTGACTGATTCACATTAAGCTCCTTGCAGTGTTTGTTTGTGGCACCAAACCTGTCTGGCAGGCGTGCAGACAGCTCCCGCGGGGCAAGAGACCTTTCTGTGGGACAAGGTCACCTGTGTCTCCCCATCAGAGCACCAACCACCGTCACCACACACAGCACTTTGGCCTTTCCTCCATCTGTGGCAAGAACAAGCTCCCGACAACTTAGACAGGGCCTACAGTTTCCATATCCCATGGTCCATGATATAGACATAGACACTGCTGCACCAAACAGATCTGCCCTACTTAAATTTAAGACTCATCCACACAAAATTTTCCAAAGTTACCAAAGCTGCACACTTGAAGTCCATCCGCTAACATATCTAACCAGCTCATCAATTAAAATATGTCTCACAATTTTAAAGCATTTTTTTCCTTTCTGTTGTAAAAGCTTTTGTAAAAGTGCCTTTTTTGAAAACCACCACATGACTAAAGTGGACAGTTAGCTCTGGCTAATACAGGAAAAAAGCTAAGCTTTTGAGTCTTTCCTTAAGAGTGGGAATTGGATGTGCATGGTGCACGTCCACAGAAAAGGAATTTTAATCCCCCCCCCCCTCCTGTCCGACCACACGCCGTTCCAACAATGCCTTTTTTTTTTTTGAAAGACCCGATGACACCAGGGCCGAACAAGGTTTTTAATAAGGGTGTCGACAAGCATCACTCCTCCCCCCTAAAAGACTGGGTGTGGTGTGACAAGAGACCTGAAACGACCCCATTGCCAAGGTAACAGGAGCACCAGAGAGACCACAGCTGTAACAATGGCAGAGACTAGAGTAATGAAGAGAGCAAGGCGGCCACATAGTCAACATCATTTTTACCAGCACCAGATTTGGCTAACTGAAGCACGTGGGTAGGGGGTGGATCTCTCTCAGCTCCCTAAGTGATCTTTTACAGTCTCTACCCCCAGCATCTGTTGCACACCCCACATCCTGCCACAGAGATCCTGTTTTGGGGGGTAGAGGAGAGAAAATGCACATTCAGGCAGACAGTCTTGATGGTAAGATGGAGATTGAGAAAGAGAGCGAGAAACAGAGAGGACACAGGGGAGATGTAACATTCTTCTTCTAAAATGCACTCACCTTCTAAGATCCCACTTTTCTTTGATAGAGGTTTCAACAGACACACTAGCAGACGCATGTGTGTGTGCGTGTGTGTCAGTGTGTGTGTGTGTGTGTGTGTGTGTGTGTGTGTGTGTGTGAGAGAGAGAGAGAGAGCGAGAGAGAGAGGATGTGTGTGTACACGTACTTGTGTGTTAATCTAGCAGTACACAGGAAGAGAGGCCTGACATGATAAAACACAACCCATTCCTGGTTTCCCCCCAATTCTGCAACCAGAAATGCCCCATCTCTCCCCCTCTCTCGCTCTCCTCACACTCCCACTTTCTCACTGTCATTTTTTTTCTCTCCACTTCTCTCTAATTACCATTTAATCTGTTCTTTTCTTTCACCGTGACTGCTGACTGATGGAGTTCATTCTCACATCACTGCTGGGAGCCCAGCCATCCTACGTGCGCGTGTTTGTGTGTGTGTGTGTGTGTGTGAGAGTGAGTGTGTGTGAGTGAGTCTTGTGTGTACACGTTTGTGTGTGAGTGCGTGTACGCGTTTGTGTGTGTGTGTATGTGTGTGTGTGTGTGAGTGAGTCTTGTGTGTACACGTTTGTGTGTGTGTGTGTGTGTGTTAGAGCTCTGACTTCCACACCTTGACAGCCTGTTCACTGCACCAGAGGCCCCATTTTAAGATGGTGTGTGAGTGTTTTGTAACACTCATCAATAACAGGGCCTTGAGCACTTTTCCAATATCAAAGGG
>JAIFZK010000001.1:4362500-4397500 GCA_027481765.1 Tenualosa thibaudeaui | reverse complement strand
CTACAGACTAGCGAAGCTGATAATGCACTAAAATCTTGCACAGCTCTCAGGCAAGGCTGCAAAACAAGGAATGCACCGCAGGCTGGTTAAACATTCACTCAAGCAAACAGGTGACTGAGATCCAGGGTAAGCAGTTCGGCAACTAGCCCTACATTGGGAACTGTATTAATTTGAATGCTAATGCCAACAATTCATTAGCCCTGGGTCTGAACGAAGCTGTGTCTGATTGTAACTTACAATGCATGACAAACAGCCATTAAACACAACATGTGGCAACGTACAGCACATCATAACACACAATGATTAAACAGTTTAATTTTAATTCAAATAGATAGAAATAAAATCACATTCTAGACTATCCCTATTTATCTTTATTTCTTTTCTTTCTTTTTTCATTCATTCAGTCTTTCTTCCTTTCTTCACCTCTATCTTTCTGCTCTCTTAGAGCTCCATCTGATGATTGGAGTATAAAGCCAGAGCCTGTGCACACACACACACACACAAACACACACACACACACTCTCAGTCTCTATTCATCCAGCATCTTTGATGTCCCGTGAAATCAGCAGCTTTTGTACACTGATGGGGACCTAATTAGGACATAAATATGTTTTAATCTGTTCCCGTCTTTGTTGCGGACAGAAACCTAGGGGACTAGCGAGGAGGGAGGGAGGGAGAGAGAGAGAAAGAAAGAGAGAAAGAGAGAGGGAGGGATAGAAAGAAACATAAAGACAAACATTTGGATCTGCTCTTTGCAGATCTCTGATACCAAGACAACTCATGCGTGCACCAAGGCGACAACAGCACATCAAGCCACATGTACTGTAGATCTAAGAGAAACGACTCACTCAAGAACTTGGCTCAACAATTTCCCATCTTGGCTACATGATCTGTTCAGCTGTCACCTCAGTACGATGATATGCTCCCCTCCCTTCTGAGAACCAAACAATGACTGCCTCCCTGGCTCATGCTTATCGCCCACACACACACACAAACACACACACACACAGACACCCCTCAGTCTGAAGGACGCTGAAGGAATCTGGGCCAAAACACTTGACGTGTTCACCTGATACTTCCTGTGGGACATAACTGACTGCTGCCCTAGGCTATCTGTTCATCAAGGAAACTTTGTCCCCATGCTGTAGGCCTAACTTTGCCCTAATGGTGCACACCTTTCCAGATTTAAAGTTTGAATCAAATGCAGTTTAAAGTTCTGATCCCATGTCCTAGGTGATTTAAAGTGAGCATACTAAGATAAGTGATCAGTGTGAGGGTGCTACAATGCTACAGCGCTAATTACCCATCCGGCTTCTACTGGCGAGCATGGGAATCATGGCAAAAGGTAATTTTACCACAGTCATAATCCCTTGTGTGTGGATTGTTAGTTTAAGCATTCCACAATAGAGATGAGATGAGTGTGGCAGGATGATGAATCAATCACTGAAGACAGTAGGGCAGGATGATCTACCCAGCTAATATGAAGAGCAGGATGATCTAGTCAGCTAAGATAATTAAAGAGCACCTTCGGAGAAAAGGCTGACGGAGAGAGAGAGAGAGCGAAAAGGGGGTGGGGGTGGGGGCAGGGGATAGGGAGATATCCTTTAAATGTGGCGGCATGACATCAATGCAATCTAATGAGGACAGTAAGAGAAACTCTGCCCTACATTCTGTCATTCACTAATCAAAAGGAGGACTGTTACAAGTGATGGGACAGATGGCGGGATTGGCAGATAAAAAAAATATATAGGTAGAAAAAAAAGAAAAGATAAAACTGGTTTCTTTCCTTCTCAAAAGGCAGAGGGATGTAGAGACTCATCTTAGAATGAGGGAGGAGGTTCTCTGTTAGTAGGAAAGTGGTTAGAGGATCAATGGGCAGACATAAAGGTGGTTATGTCCAAAGACCTGGAATGTCATGACTGACACCACAGCAGCTCCTGCTGCATAGTGTTACTCAAGTAATTTACGATGTCCCCTAACAATGAACAGCAAACCATATGGCTTATTAAGATAAGGCTACATCACAAGTGTAAACATTTAGAGCAAATAAGGACGACTGCTTGATGGACACTGTATAAACCATCTTGAGATGGCTGGGAGTCTTTTAAAGAGGCTGTTACCATGTGTCCATCTGGGCCGAGGAGCTTGTGCATCTCATCAAATGCTAAATATAATAGCCGAGACATTTAGGTCATCATGCCCAGCTCCCAAAGGACATATGGTTAAATCACACTTAAGCAAGGCCACTTGATGATGCAGATGGAAAAATCAGGCCTGGCTGGTGGTGCACAATCACAGCTAAAAAAAAAAAAAAAAAAAAAATTAAACCATCAGAGATTAGAGCCACATGCTCTAATAACTTTCGGTTTTCCAGAAGCACTGAAGTGGATTTATTTCTCAATGTAAGTCTCAGGAGAGCTCAGCTACTTAGTGATGGATTGATCAGCCGTCACTGTATCAGTGTTTGCATCCCCTAAGGCTGAGCCTGTGCTCAAGCATGTCATTAAACTCAATGACAAGGAGCAGAGAAGATTCCCCCTACCCTATCCTCTCCTCCCACACAGTAGTGGATGCCTGAGTGATGAGCAGAGATTGGAATTAATGACCATTTGTGCCAAAGAAGACTCTTGGCTGTTCGGTGGCTCTCTTCACAGAGAAGTGCATGGCACTGTATGACTTTGGTTCAAAAGAACTGTGAGCTAGAGAACCTTTGGGTTTTACGGATCCTCACTCTTGTTCCTACACACACACACACACACTGGACTGGTGCAAAACCCTCTTGCCAGGGCAACTGGGTCCACTGAAGACAAAGTGCTCACCTGTTCTTTCATAAACATGAGCAAATTCACACACACACACACACACTCTCTCTCTCACACACACACACACACACACACACACACACAACTCAACAGCCCAATGCTTTATCTCTTGCCAACACAAGCCATGGCTGACACATATGCTTGCTCACTCTCTCTTCTCTCTGCTTCTCTTCTCTCTCCTTCAAAACACACACAGGCCACATAAAAGTAGGTCTCCTACCAAACACACTTGAGATAGCCTACACTTCATTATTCTCTCTCTCTCTCTCTCACACACACACACACACACACACACACACACACACACATGCACCACACACACATGCACCACACAGACACACTGCTAAAGCCTGCTTTCCCACAGTGAGCAAGGACACACAGCTGGGAGAAGAAGAGGAGAGAAAAAGCAGGGCCCCAGATGCATGCTTGGCTGTCTGTCTGTCCGTCCAGCTCTGATACTCAGTGAGCTACAGACCAAGACCAAGCCATGCCAGTGCCCAGTGCCAACAATAAGATGGCATTTCCTTCAATAGTGTGTGCATGCGTGTGTGTGTGTGTGTGTGTGTGTGTGTGTGTGTGTGTGTGTGTGTGTGTGTGTGTGTGTGTGTGTGTGTGCGCGCGTGTGTGCGTGTGCGTTCCCTCTGCTGTTGCATCTGCTGTTGTCATATGATGCTTCACTTCAGTTCCACAACATCTCTAGAATAAGTAGACTGGCTGTAGTCACACATTCCGACTCAAAATGCCTCTCAGTAGCGCACCATCTGTTCTAAAATCAGTACACCGTAGTTCTGTGGTTCCTAACACTTTTGACTGCCATGTATACCCTGAGTCTCTCTAGGTCCTACAGAGTACCCCTGCACCATGGAGAGCTTGCAGCAACAATTAATATTTCTGCATAATTATTGCTGAATGAACAAAACATGAACACCTAGTATATGGATCCTAATAGTTTTGGCAGTAATAAGGCACTTAACCCCAAGTTGCTCTAGGGGAGACTGAACCTTAGGTAATTGATAGTTGACAAATGTAAGTTGCTTTGGATAAAGGCATCTCCAAAATGCATAAATGTAAATGTAGTGTACCGACATTGGGTTGTACTGGGGATATTTTAAGTGTAAGAGCTTTCTCCACATATAGTGTGTATATGAACTTTATATCTTTATGGAGGTGATAACTGACAACCCATTTAGAGATTTTTTTCCCGTATCCCTCTAAATTGATCCAAGCACCCCTAGGGGTTGACAACCAGTATAACTGCAAAGGAACAAAACGGTTGCTTTGAATTACTTAAGTCTAGGATATTCCAGCAGGCTACCATCAAGGGTGCAATCACACAATCAGATCATATTCTCCATGTCTGATTTAAGGCTGTAATGACTGCTAGGTCTCATTAATACCAACAAGGATCAATTTACATAGACTGTGGCACTGCCACAAAAGTGGTATTAAATATGGCCTAAAAGCACTGTGGATAATACCATGATACCCCACGAAAAGTTGACACAAGACGCAAAGACTTAAGAAACTTCATACAGACAACATACAGAATTACGAAACATGGAGCAGTCATTTGAACTCTTGCAAGTAAAGCAAACTATTTCAATTTAAAGATCAAGTAAACTGTCTATCTTTTTTCTTCTTGGCGAAAATAAAGCACAACACCATTAAACATTCAGCGGCAGAGCACATCTGAAAAACAACACTTCCCCCAAACTCTTCCGTTTAAAACCCCTCTCTTATCATGTGATGAAATATATTTTTCATCAAATTGATGAATCTTAATGAA
This sequence comes from Tenualosa thibaudeaui, assembly GCA_027481765.1. Classification (NCBI taxonomy): domain Eukaryota; kingdom Metazoa; phylum Chordata; class Actinopteri; order Clupeiformes; family Clupeidae; genus Tenualosa; species Tenualosa thibaudeaui. The sequence goes on along the minus strand of JAIFZK010000001.1, from coordinate 4,392,892 downwards.
AACCTTGAGAGGAGAAAAAAACCCTGCTGAGAAATAGAAAACCATAAAAAATGAATACGATTTTTAAGAGCCCTACGACAGAAAACTGAACCATCGCAAACTCTCAAAAATAAGTGTGTTCTCACTTATGCATAAAGTATGCTGAGATGCGTTGATGGTTAAACGAGCCATTACACGGCCTCCATTAAAAGGAGAGCGCACAGGCATCAATCAACAGACTTCTTCCCAGGTCACCCTCATAAATCCTTACTGGATGGAGGGTTTTTTAGCATGAGGTATATTAATCAGGAAATCAATGATTCTTCTAACAGGCCTACTAAAGAAGAACCTCCTCTGCTGTTAGACAGCTTACACTATACAGAAATTCTCCTTGACTGTGTTAAAGTTGCCACGGCTCACGGCAAGACATGTTCGAAAAAGGAAAAAAAAATATGAAATGGGTTATAAAACATTCAATTGAATGTCCTGGGACCCTTACATATAGGCTATACCTATAAACTCTAGGATGAAGTCACATGTTGCCGACTTGCCTGGTCATCAGCCTATTTAAATGACCAATGGCCACATTTAGTAGGCCTAAATCAGTGACGATGTCAGTTAAAGATGGAGATTTTTTGTCTGGTTTAAAGGCAGAGGCCCAACCCATGTACATTCTGAATGTGTGAAATACATATGTTAAAAAGGGAACGGGTGTTCATTTTAACAGCACCCAAAGTTTCATACAGAGCATGTGATGAAATCAATATCTAATGCAAGCCAGACACGCAGAACCTAGAGAAAGCCATCACACACTCAAACTCTACTGTGAGCACTCCACACGCAAGTGCATGCGCACGCACGCACACACACACCTCACAGAGCCCGACAGGGGCCCACGGAAATAGCTGAACCTCATGTTACCCGCCGTCAGAGAGTTTATCTTCATGCAGACCACTTCCTTTCATGCCACCCCCATCCCCCTGACTTAATGTGGAGCCGAGAGCAATTTGTGGAGAACCATCCACCCCACAGACCCCAATCCAGCCTCTTACACCATTATGTTTTACAACAGTCACATGTCTCTGACCATAACACTAAGGACTGCAGTGTGAGAAGCCCTAGCTCTGGCGATGGGGCAGCCCAGAGTCAAAGGTGTGGTCCAGAAAATGAAGCAGATGAAATGCCTCATGGCAGAACAGACACAACATTAAAATGCTAGCGATTTCTAGCATCCATAGAAGCAGAGACAGAAAGCACAAATTGTGTCTGGCCAAATTGTGACACCCAAACTGGCTTCTCGTGCTAACGATGTATCTCAAGCTGCGGCCCTATTTACTGCAATGCCCGAATCTCCCAGAGAGGCCTTTCCAAACACAGACATCAATGTGAAGATCCCTATGTGCTTCCTCTCTATCTCTATTTCTGAGGCAGGCCCTTCCTCCATTTCTCCTCAAGTCTCTTCTGTGTCTCTCTATACTCTCCCCTAAAAACAACCTCTTCACCCACTCGTCCGACATACCCCCCCCCCACACACACACACACACACACACACCCATCCCTCGCTCAATCCTGACACTTCTCTCCCTCGTTTGTGCTTGCTTCCCCTCTCTTGGGGCAAACAGGCCTGCAAGTGTGGTGTCCGTCTTCTCTTTTGTTCCTCTCGCAATGAGGCATTTGGTATGCAGCACACAACTCCCACAGAGCCTCAGTCTGGCTGCAATGAGGCAGAGAGGGGAGAGGATTACAGAGGAGTACCCGGGCAAAGCTCCACAAGGCCTGGGGAGAACGGAAGGCTACACTGCCTCCAACAACCGGAGCTCCATAGGGGGAAGAAGATGGGGTTAGGGAGAGACGGGAGGCTTAAGCTGGAAGGCCAGGAATATCCACATAAGCTAGTCCAACCACATGCAGACTGTCAGAGGAGCCAATGCTAAAGAATTGCCTGAGAATCGGCTTCTTGGCAGAGACTGAGATCTGGATGTGAGGAACATCTGGTCAGAAGTGAGTCCCCTAAGAAGTAAAAACACTCAAATACTAATTTCTTTATAAGGTCCAAGCTAAAATGGAGTTAGTAATGGTAACACTAAATTTAAGGTCGTGGCTGCAACCCTTGCACTTGATCAGACATCAGACCGAATTAGCAATTTGCCAGCTAACGCTAACTGAATGGGACACATGAATGGGAATGAGATGCCATCATTTAGCTAGCGATGGCTGGCATTTCGCTATTCATTTCACTACACGACAGCCACGGGTTGACTGACTCTGGACTACTAGTTCAATGTTGAGTCTTTGAATTAGAATGCACTTCAGTTGCCTAAATATTAATTCCTACAAATAATTTTAGCAGAGCAACTGTGTTTGGAACATGTGTGGACTATTTAAAACAAATAATACATTTTGCAGAGTGAAAGGATTACATGTAATTCAAAGACAGATTTATCACACAGTGTAAGTAAGTAAATCAGACTAAACTATTCAACATGCACTGTTCCTGAACAAAGCAATATTCTCTTTTTGTAAACGGAAAGGAGCAGCCTTATTGACTTGACCTTTCTATTCATTACTGGAATCACTGGAATCAGGCTTGGCCCCATCAGTTGACACAAGGTTAACTAATGAGCATCTTGTGAGAGGCAAATTGATTTCTGCTCTACCATATCTCTCTTCTTCAACGCCAAGGTTCCCAAAGGCAACCGTTTCTCATTTGCTTAACAAGCCGGAGTCTTCATAGCTAACGAACTGAACTGAAACACCTTTTAAACATCCCGTCAGCAAGTTAGTTTAGGTCCAAAAGAACAGCAGCTGATTAATCCTGCACATAATTAGGACAAACTCCTTGGATGGACGATAAACAAAAACACTGACCGAAACGTATGAAGTGGAGGAGTGAAGGTGCTTTCACACAATTAAATACAACCAACCCCTCTTCACCAACAGGCTTTGAAGTTTAGTGGGAAGGCAACTCTGGCAAGGCAGATTTTTTGGCTCCATTTCATTCTAGGAACTCATTCTGTGTTAGTACACCATGTTGGTTTCTTCACATGCCATTATGTTTTGCTGTGATGATGGAATGAGCCAATAATCAATTATTTCCCAGCCAACGGAGCCCCAGCAGTGTAAAGAGCTGTGATTGAAAGTGCAATCTCTTATCACCCCCTTCAACAGGCTTGATTCCAATACTGAAGGGTCCAAAGTAAATTCATGCTAATCTCACCTTGGGGAATAAACAGCGGGGGAAAAAAATACCCTTAAACAAACAGTGTGTGTGTGTGTGTGGGGGGGGGGGGTTCTGTGGGATCGTGTTCACCCCCTGTGTCAGTGCAGAGGTCAGTCTACGCAGATTTGACCTGAGGTCACTCACACACTCACTCGTGGTTCTATACTAGCTATATCATTAATTCTATATCATACGTCAATGTTTGTAAAGGGGAGTGTGCTTAGTGTGTTAGAGTCTGTGGTGCGTGAAGGATGGGGCAGAGAGTGTAAGAGAGAGAAGAGAGAAAGTGGGTAAAGGTGAAAATCCAACCTAACTCTACTCTTCCTGACAATGTTACAGTCTCTGAGCAAGTGTGTCTCCATCTCTCCCCCTGCTTCACAACATACATACATCATTCCATCCATCCTTCCTTCCTTCCCTCTCTCGCTGTTCCAGTTCACCCTTTCACTCCACACCTCTCCACAGTCACCCTCTCTACCTTTCATATCTTATTTAAGACAACGAAAGAGGGGAAAAATAAAAAGGATTGGGGATGAATTATTAAGATTGTGTACTTATTTTGCTTTCCTTTCAAAAAATAAATAAATAAACAGCAGGAAAAAGGAGATTCAACTGCCAACTGGCAAAGCCACACAACTATCCCAAGAGAAGCCACTTAAAAAACTAAAATAAAATCAAAGAGGGTTCAGTTACATTTACAAAAATACAAAAATAATCACAGATACAAGCCATCAATCTATGAGGACAAAGAGCTTGTTTCATTCTAGATCTTTCCATTAGTTTATGTCATCTTCTCTCTGCTCTCTCTAACATTATCAGGCAGATGATAAGCTACCCTACATTGTTCAAACAGAGTGCATCAGTCTTGAAGCGGAGGCAAATGTCTAGCTGAAGAGGGAAGCGGTGTAATTTGCTAATCAGAGCAGAACGATGACTATGCGATGTCCGTCATCAACGCTGGCTTAAGATTACACTGTTGCCGGTGGCCATGAGCACCCAACCTCCGCTGCAAAGCCAAACTCAGAGCTGGAGATGTGACATTGAACGGCTTTGTTGTTCTGCTACTAGACTATCTCTCCGAGTAAGATCCCTTGTATCATTGCATCAAGTTTCCCTCATCATACCAACAAATGTGAAAGCTCTTTATGAATGCATTCTGGTGGTGAGTGACTGACAGAAAATATAGGGGAGGCTAGCATGTTCTGAGTAACCTGGACAGGACAAACTTGTCCTGCATGCCGGACTCTGAGCAGCTGACTGCGTAAGCGAATGAAGAGCCGGCAGACAGCCAGATGACAGACAGCTGACAGCAGTGGAGCTAAGGCCAGCTGATCCCAGGGAAGCGTTGTCATTCCCACAGCTGGTGCAAACTCCTCAGGTCCTTAGGGAACAGACACACATTCTTTGTGTGTGTGTGTGTGTGTGTGTGTCTGTGTGTGTGTGTGTGTGTGTGTGTGTGTGTCTGTCTGTGTGTGTCTCAGTGTGTGTGTGTGTGTGTGTTAAAAAGTGAGTGAGGCATACAGCAGACACTTCTTTTATATTTTGATCCTGATGCTTTTATCGGGTATCCGACAACCCTAAAAATACCTAGGCTACTCACAAAATTTCCTGCTATTTGTTTCTTTGATGAGGACTCCATGAATGAGACTCAGTGTGCAGAAGCAGATGTGCACATAAGCTTCACACCTCCAACCCACCCCCACACAACAACCAACAATAGCCTCAAAGAGATCCCCAATGCCTTCCACCAGCACTCCCTGAAATGCAGGAGACTTATTTCGAAGCCACAGAAACCTTTCAGAGCCTGACTGGTAGGATCCAAAATGCCTTTCAGGTTGGTTGAATCAGCCCCTGAGTGAGAGCAGTCAAAGCGCCCACATCCATTCAATCAGGAACCATCTGTGCAGTGAAAGGCTTTTCCTCAGTTCTAACAGAAGCCCTTGGATGTGGCTTTTCCCTGGCTTGCCCTGTAAGTGAAGGGATGGGAATCCAGAGCTTTCTGCGCTCGTCCAGAGCCCTGACTCAGAGGTTGACCGTAAGTGTGAACCCGTTGCAAAACAAATAGTCTACGCATCACAGATCAAATTAAATTCTGGAAAATTTTGTTCTGGTTTTCAATCTTTAGAAGGTTAAGAGAGGGGTGAAAAGAAAAAAAGATTTTATCGTAATGCACTGCAGTATAAGAAGTTAAGCTTTTTTCCCCCGTAAGCTTTGTACTGAATCACTAAAGGATTAACTAGGACCTAGGACCATTATCCTAGTCACTCAGTCAATGCTCATACTCATATTCTCAGATCGTGACGAATAATGTCATTGGCAAACTCTCCACAGCAACTTTCACAACCTAAAAGAGGCTAGGGCTGGGCAATATGGCAAAAAAATTGATCACAATATATTTTCCACATCGATCGATATTTTTATCATTATTGGGGCTGGGCGGTACAACTTAATTAAAATCATCTTTAATTGACTGGACTGGGCAGAATCACATGACAACACATGGGTTTGTGTACATGAACACACGCAGTGGAATGCACAGAATATAAAGACAAAGTTTTCAAAATAAATAATAATAATAAACAATGATTAGTAGTCATGTGCTTGATCATTGTAAATTAATGGTTACGATTTTCAGTTTGATTAGTTTCTCGATTAATGGCCCAGCCCTACAAGAGGAACATCATTACTGTTAAGACAATACATCTCAGCCAGATGGTATGGCAGGAAAACCAGTCGTCATTTGGAAACACATTAAACTAGCACTTTATACGCATAAACCTACACTTTTTAATTATATTTCAATTACATGAGAGAGAGAGAGAGAGAGAGAGAGAGAGAGAGAGAGAGAGAGAACTGCAAAACATCAAAGCAATGGAAAGTTCTTGACATCAATTTGCACACACAAAGCAATTACGCCCAAAGGTCAAGAGCCAGCATGGCTGACTGAAAAAGTGTGTGTGTGTTTGTGCACATGGCTTATGGGTGTGTGGGGGGAGAAAGGGGATTGAACTCTGGAAAACTATAGAGTGTTTCAAATGTTTCCCTGAACAATACTTAATTTTTCCAAGGAGTGCATTCACCTTTCTGTTAAATCCCAACTGAATTCATATTAAGTGACTCTTCAAAGTCCCTCTTAAGTTAGCTATGGAAAGTGAGTGATTTGAGGGACAGGAGAAGACAAGTGGAATAAGATCCACTTCCTTGTTTACCGCGAGACAGAAAGAGAATAACACACGTATTTGCGTTGAAGCAGTGAAGTTTCAATATTCACAGAACCTCACAGACGAGAGAGAGGGACAAGGGATGCGTTTGTCTTGGCCCTGCAGGTTGCCGTTATGTGATTAACCCCAGTGACGCCAACCAAGGCATCTAATCCCACAGGCGGGAGGGATTGCAGGCTGCCTGGGCTTCAGTACATGTTAGCCTCATCCAAGACAGCACACCTGCCATCACCACAAACCTCACGACAGCCTGTGACTCAAAACAGATGCCAAGAACACTAGCATGTCCAAGCCTAATGATCACATAGAGGGCTTTGTAAGTTGTAATAATGCCAATTATAACCTCAGTCTGAAGCTTTTGAGAGCCAATGGTGAGTGAACGACAGAGTTTCTAATTCTCACTTGGTAAAAGGCAAATAAACACGGTGATGGAGGTAAAATTTATGACAACATGAGAGCTTTTGTTGAGAAACTAAAATTCAAACAGTAAGAGTTGACAGTTCTTGGGTGGGGAGATCAAAAAAAGGAAGAAAAAATGGGAAATTACTGTGAAATGAAGCCTACGCAAGAAAGCCTTTTTTTAAGGAAAAGTTCTGCATATGGACAAAATCACAGATGATGTCAACAAGAGGAACATGTGCTAAGCGGTGAGTGGAAATGCAGTAGGCCTCAGCTTCAACCCTCACATGTATCCTACACAACATACACACACACACACACACACCCTGAAAGTGCTAGGTCTGAGAGATTACTGGCACCACAGTATTAATAAAAGTTATAATTAAAGTTCCGGATAGCAATGTATAATACCAGCGCCAAAGCTGGAGAAGGATCCAGGTGCACCTGAGTTCTTTGCTTTATATTTCTGCAAAACAGCACAGGGAACACTCACATTGTGACCTGCTAAGTGTTTGGCACAAACTCCACAATCAAACACACACACAGAGAGAGAGAGAGAGAGAGAGAGAGAGAGAGAGAGAGAGAGAGAGAGGAACACACATGCTGACATTCTCTCACAAATATGCAAAACTCATATCCACCCAAATTCTGTCACAAATATGCAAGCTCATACCCTTGGCGCAAGCATGCAGTACACACACAGGGCCATCACCATTATAACTCACAATTTCACTGTAATATCTCTTCACACACACACACACACACACACACACACACACACACACACACATACACACACAAAGGGAGGCAGATAAGGGGGAAGTCGAAGTACAAGCAGTGCAACAGTGGTCACTGCAAAGCAATGTCTCAATCAAAGCACAGACATGTCATCAAGACAAAAACATGAATAACTAGAAAAGCAATGGTAATGACCAGGCAACTTCGTAGTCTAAACCAATAAACTATGTACAGTCTACACAAACTAATTCAGAAATGATCTCTTCTTTCATGCCCGGACTCTGAATGTCATGAGAATCACAAAGCCCGCTGAAGAGGGGTGTCTGTGTTTGTGGCAACCAAGTGTGTAACGCTGTTGGAGAATCATTCTAAAAATCAATCATACCAACCCATGAGGAGGTATAATATAAACAACACAGGTAAGAGGCTTCATACCTTCAACCAATACGTGGTTGGGACTAAAACGAACATGCTTGGCACTTTTATCAACATGGAAAACTCACTCCAACCACGATTGACGCGTGTTCATCGCATTGTTCCACCATAGGGAATTTATCCAATCCATGTCTCTTTCGGGACAACGCTGTAAAAATGAATTTGTGTTGCAATCGCTTGGGTTAATCGGGGTATTGTGCAAAACTATTATGGATGGCACGCTTTATAAGCACGGTTTTATCTCAACATTGTAGCCTACTCTCGTAGGAATCTGCAACACCACTACCCATTCAATTTAACATGGCATGAGTAATGCACACAACCTACAATTTACATTCATTTGTGATTCAATTTAGATTTGTTTCCTAATACCATAGGAAAAGAATTGGACACCCATCATGAAACAGTGGATGCCTTGTACAAGCGACGAGACGGGTTTGCGTCCTGTCTCAAGATCTAAAGATCGTATTCCTCTGAATCCAGATGAGATTAACATAACCAGTCCATCTTTCCAGGAAAATGGCAGCTACCACAGTTGATAGGCCTGTTCCAAATAATGTACAATAAAGATATCCGTGAATATACCAGAATGAAGCAATAAAACGATTAATCGATGACAGCGATGGAGCGATGATTTCCATGGCGTTTAACATAGGCTACGTATATGCATATCAAGCCGTTTTTCTTAACATATTTCTCGGCTGATTGGATTAATCAGGCCGCGAAGCACTGGTACTAGAACCTCTTTTACTTTCTGTAATGGTGTTAGTCCTGAAAGTACATTTATTAATCGTACATGTATAACAGCCTGCCATGCGTCACTGACATGCAACTTGAAACACTGACGTGAGAGAGAGTGTGTGTGTGTGAGAGAGAGAGAGAGAGAGAGAGAGACGAGTTCTCATCTTAAGTACCAGAAAGTTTAAAAGACAAGTGCCTTATTAAAATCGCATTGTTTATGTTTAATAGAATTTACAACTCTGTCATAGCACCACAAACTCCATAAGAAGATGAGGCGATGAAAATGAGAAAACGACGATTAGTCACATGTGCTTATGATGTTAACTCACTTTCTCGCGAAGTGGGTTAACGTTAACCGACAGCAAGGCTAAGTTAGGCTAATAATAGCTAATCATGACGTTGCCTAAAATGTTGACATCTGTCAGTCATGTCATGTCAACTAACACACACTCTGATGCTGAGCATGATTTTGCTCAGTGCTGCGGACTGCCGCAAATGACATTCAACCGAGCAAAAATTATTTAATCGAAACACATACCTCTTTTATTTTCGCCCTTTTCTCTTTGGTGTCCGGGTCTGATGGCTCGTGTCCTATTACTCCGGGTGGCCGAACATATTCGAGAATCGGTAGATTGTCACCTTTACCACCTTTAACTAGACCTTGGGCAACTTGCTCCTTGTCGCTCTTGATGTCTTTCTTGATATCTTCGGGGTGTTTCTGAAGGGTGTCTTTAGCTTCGAGCAAGGCATCTTCGTGATCTTTTCTGATTTTAGCTAATATTTTATCAGCATTTGCCATTCTAACAGAACCACCATCTATACCTGTTCGAGTGGCTGTTTCTACCGACGACGAGCGGAAGAAAACTCCACTAAGCAGCTTTGACGAATCAGGTAAGAAGAAGATTGCCCCGAAACATAAGGTGATAAAAGCGCTGAAAACTAACAGCAAAATGAATTTTTCTGTCAGCCGAAAAGAGGTCGGGCTGACAGACTTCCTATTCGGGGTCGACGTGAAAGGTAGAGTTGCTACAGGCATTTTCTTTTCTTCGCGTCCGGAACCTTGAGCAGACTGAGTAAAGTCGATTCACAAATCGGATAAAGAAAGTATTACGACGACTCGATCTCTCTTCGTTACTCTCCACAGTTCATTTACTAAGAGCGTTCCTAACGCGACAGTATATTAAACTTAGCTGTAAACTTAGTTGGGGTACCGTGTGGCGTCCTCTAGTTTCAACTGTCCACGCTGAACCACATCTGCAAGAAATAACTCTTCCAGCGGAGTTCACAACGGAAGGAATGCCATGTATGTCTGAATGACAGCTTCTCTTGTCCAATCCCTTCGCAGTTAGATGAAAACGTGTTGTGGGCGTGTTTTCCGGAGGCTACGTGTATGGGCTGAGCGCATGAAATTAAATTCAAGTATGACAGGTATATAGGCGAATTGCCAACTTGCACGTAAAGATATATAACAAAGCTTATTAGTATGACGCAAGGCAAGTATTCATTAGTGTTGGTATTTTATTGATGTAGGCGTTGACACTTTCCTCAGCATTTTGTTCTAGCCTTAGCCTTAGCATTGTACATGTCTGTAAGGCAAGGGGCCTCATGTTTCAGGCTGCAACTGGTAGTTAGGTGTCTTTGGTGTAGTGTGTACTTTCCTTCTGTCCTGTTTCTGGCCTGCATTTGCTTAGCATCTTGAACACTTATACTGTGTGTGTGTGTGTGAGTGCGCGCGTGTTTGTCTGTGTGTGTGTGTGTGTGTGTGTGCGCGCGCGCGGCTGTGTGTGTCTATGCAAATGTGTGAATGTTATAATCATAACATAATACAATACACTATACTTTATGTTATGTTGTTGTTGTTTTTTTTGTTTTTGTTTTGTTATTTTGTGTATTTATTTATTGATTTATTCGGCTCTGCTGATTAATGAAGTAATATTTGAATGTTAACACTGACAATTCTGAAATGCACCACCACATGTATTTCAATCCCAGGTGTAGCCACAGTGCAAACCTACTATTATTCATGGTTCTATGGACGACTTTTAAAGGCTTTTAGAAAATGTTTGGCTGTTTAACTTGTTTTATCTGAACAGTACTAGGTTACAGGCCAAAATATATCAGCAAGTCACCAGCCACTTTGCTCCTCCAAGGAACATTATCTAGCACGGCCAACACCTCGCACAGGTAAATCCAGACTTTTTTCATGTGTTGTTCCACACTGGTGGAAAGACCTTTTATTACACTATTGTACTTTCAACTTAAAATACTGTGATTTTATATTAGCAATATGCACTCTTTGTTAGTTTTTCTTTGTACTGTATCTTGAATGTTATCCTCTTTTTGTAAGTCACTTTGGATAAAACCATCTGCTAAATCAGGTAAGAAGATTGCCCCGAAACATAAGGTGATAAAAGCGCTGAAAACTAACAGCAAAATGAATTTTTCTGTCAGCCGAAAAGAGGTCGGGCTGACAGACTTCCTATTCGGGGTAAACTGAGAATTTCCTTTCACGTTTCCCATAATTTTCTCATACATTTCCCTCTTTCCCATTTTCCCTTTTTGTGATTGTTGGGACAATAATAATGCTCAAAATTTGATTCACTGCACAGCCCTAACTCATTTACATACTTTTACATTCCAGAAAGGTTGCAATTCAGAATATGTTGTCTTGATCAGCTGCAAAAGATTTGTAGGGATATCTATCTATCTACCTCTCTAAGGTAAGACTTTTACCCTAATTATTTGGATTATATACTCTCCATAGGCTACTCTGAATGCAATGCTATCATTTATTTAGCAACACTCCACTGGTACACTTTGCAAAAAAACATAATGAGACTTCCTGTCAGTAGCTCCATTCAACTTATTAGCATTTCATATTCGCATTAAAATTTGCATATTCACATTCGACCAGCTGTAGGATCGTCCATGGACAGAAACGCAGTAAAAGCAAATTAAACTGTTTCCATTGACTTTAATTGCATTTTGTCTCATTTGCATCAAGAGTAACACTAAGAGTAAACTAATTTGATTAATGTGGTGGACAGACAGCAAGTGTGTCCTTGGTAGAGTCTCATACATTCTTTACAAACAGTCTTTACAAACAGTTAACCTAAGTGATACATTGTGATCAATTTCGATATAGCTTTCAGGTAAGCACACGGCTGTTGTTTGATGACGAGACAGATGGTGTTAATGAGGGAGACTGAGAGAAAGTGCAATGGCTGAGATCACTGTTATATCTGTGATTTTAAACAGTACAGGTACAAACAGTACAGTATGTGTTCATAGTGGGTTATATAATCTATTTAGTCATATCACAGCAAATTCACACACACACACACACACACAGTCTCATCTTTTCACTCATTTGCATTGATATACTTAAAGGTCAGCACCAGGATAATCACTGAATATATGGAATGAGAGAGAATGAGAGGATAAGGTTTTTTTGTTCTATCAGAAATGTTATTCACATTTTACAGAGTTTCATTATATTGTTACTGAATCCAGCTGGGTTCTAAGATACTGGGAGCACTGAATAGTCTTATGTGGCTCAGGGTTAAGATGTTCTTGCTTCTGTGTTTCCCCTTGCATACAAACAAAAGTCCTTTGTGAATTGAAAAAAAAACACTTATCTAAAACCTTTATCACTGTCATTGTGTTAGGCAGGCTGAAGCAGCATTTCTGTTTCTACCATGTCACAAAAATCAGAAACCAACTGACAATTTGTGATGGAAAAACTGAATATGGGTGGAGTGTTAGATTTAGGTCTGAAGATAGATAGATAGGTAGATCACGGCTTCCACCGATGTGCCCCTGAGCAAGGCACTTTACCCTAAGTTGCTCTAGGGGAGACTGGCCCTGAACAATTGAAAAGCGTCTGCTAAAAGCATAAATGTAAAGGTAGATAGATAGATAGATCTAAATTGAAACTCACCTAACACAAACAAACAAAGCTGTTCTCCAGGCAAGGCTGCTTTGAATAATCCCCCCAAATACAAAAAGTGCTGGGGTGAGCTTAATATGACACACACACACACGTATGTCACTCAAAATCTCCACACACCTACATACCTATTTTTCCATTTGACTACATTCTGGAACATGGCAAGCTTTTTCTTTTTCTTCTTCTCTTTTCACGATTTCTTTCTCTCTTTCCTCTGTCTGCATATGGCCTTTCATCATTCCTTTCATCATGTAAACAAAATGGCACACTCCAGTACACGATTGCCCCAGGCTGGATCAGTCATGCAGCATGGTCACAGTGGCAACATAATGTCATAATGGACACACACAAAGAGTAGAAGGCACATGGAAATCCGCTGACCACTTCCTGCACTAGAGAATTTCTGCAATGAAAGATTATAATGGTAGGTGTGTGTGATAATATAGTAAATAAAAGTAGGAATTGTTTGGTTGCTCTTGTTGCTTTATTTGGTGGGGGGTTTGCAATCATGTTCTCAACAGGGAGGGACATCTCTGTCTCCGTTTCACGCAGAGATCACAAACCGCATATTGCTGTCTGCAAAAGCAGCTCCTACTGTGATGGGACTGCTAATACGATCACTGAGAACTGTAGTGAAGGTTCCACACACACTCAGACACACACACAAACACATGTTCTCTCTCTCTCTATTTCCCTCTCTATCTCTATCTCTCTATCTCTGTTTCTTATTCATGCACGTATACTCATACTGAGGGGTCCATTTTCCAAGCATGTCGTCTCTTTGCAATCCCAGTGGATAATGCAAAATCAGCAGGGGCCTTGCTCAATAAGCATTTACCAACATGGTGCCCATTACACACCTCACACACACAACACACCATAGTAAGCATAGTTGCCATGCTTATTCACTGTGTGTGTGCATGCACAAGTATTGACCTCAGACAAACAATTAAAGATAGATTGACAGAAAATGACTTCAACTTCATCTTACATAGACTCCAAAACAAAACGTATTTGTTCAGTAATCTAATAAATTGATTACCCCAACATACATGATGACATAGTCTGTAATTGCTAGGGTTGACACTTGCCCCACTCTCCCCCTGGTATTGCCCCGTACCTAGCAGGTATCCAGGTGTAATTCTGCCCTTCCTCAAGAGCCCATTTTCTGATTAGTGGAACCTGATATCAGTAGCTAATTTATTCTGATTAAATGGGTGGATCAGGTTATGGAGGCCATTCAGAATCCACAGACTATGAATTTCATGACCACTATTCCCCGAACGGTATCATTTGGCTGGTGTAAATAAAACATAATGCAAAGGAGCTGTTATCCAACACTGGTGACAGCCTTTCAGTTGACATATTCTTACGAGATGCCATTCTTATGAGATGATATTTGCATTATTGTCTAAAACACAGATGTCACGAAAGATCTTCACACAATTGGTTGAGGTATTTTTTAAATGTCTGGTCTGTTGCCACTGCTGCCAAAATGTTTGTTATTACAGCTATTACTACTACAGTGCTGTATCCATTACAGAAGCTGTAATTGTAGACGCTGTAAGACTCCCAACACAAGACATTTGTTAAGCCATTCTGGATGGAAAGAGTTTGGGGGTGGATGTTTACCCCTGGGTTAATTGTACCCTACATCAGCTTCCCCTGTGTAAACTTTGCTCATCGCAAACGGCCTATGGAAGGGCATGTTGAAAAGAGCCTGTGTTGAGCAAGTGTTAAAGTATAGGGATTCAAGTGATACCTAGACTATCAACTGAGTGCCTCTACACACTTGAGGTAAATCAAGGGTCAAACAGACCAGGCAAGACCAAGTCTGGACACTGTGCCATTATCTCCCTCTTCCCTGAGGTGGAATCAATGAACATAGATCAAAATGCCTCTGTAGGCGAGACCTACAACCAATCAGACTAATTATTCCAATGATTTTTGCAGAGATGAGAGAATGGGGTGCATCATAATTTGTAACCAAAAACCCGTTAAGGCCGCCTCCATCGTGTCAGGGGTAAAAGGCTGTTTTTGACTGGTTCCCTATCTCAGGCAAATGAAAGTGAATGAAGTGGAAAAAGGCTTAGTGGCCATACTAGCTGAAGAACAAAATCAAATCTAGTTCACATATCAGCATGTGTGCCAACCAGGTTATGAGGGGAGTGTTGTGAGTGCAAATGGCAAAGCTGTGTCTAGAAGGATTTGACTTTTTCTTCATCATTGCACAGCCTTTTAGACATTCTCTGTCTGCTCAAATCACTCTATAGTACAAGTGGCATTTCCCCCCATTCCCATCTGCTGGCTGACCCTGGAGGCCGCCGGTGATATCCGCTCATGAGGCTGTGAAATGAACTGAGGTCGCCAAAGCCAGCACATCATTCCTTTGTCAATCTCTCTCTCTCTCTTTCTCCCTCTCTCTCTCTCTCTCTCTCACTGTCTCCCGATCTGCCTTTCTTTGGATGAATCATTCTGACAACCACCGGAATGGCAATTCTCAAGGCAAGTAGGGAGTCTGTGGCATACTGGGCAATATTCCAGTAGTAAAATGGTTTGTAATGGGGGGAAATCACATACACACAAGCTATCGTCACTCCCACCATCTCCGACAGAAGTGGTTACATTGAAGAATGCACTTCTGAAGGGACTGGTGAGTTAGTAAAGCTCACAGCCTTATAGTATTACAGTCTTTCAGCTCTACATGTGTCATGGGGGGTTGAACATGTAAATTTGAAGGGACACATAATGGCTCATTCTTTGACATAATGGGGAAAACATACTTATGGATTCCCAGATGTTCTTCAACATCTGAGAGAAAGGTGTGGGAAAAGGAAAAGATGACGATGACAGCGGATGACAATGCTGCCTTGATGACTTTTTTTCATCAAGACTTTGATTTTCATATGGGCACATGTATAATTCATGTTTCAGTAGTGTAAGGCTATTTACCTGTCAGGAAGCACAAAAAAGCTCAGAATTACACACATGCACATACATGCTTGAGGTGTGTCATGGTCACTCAAGGCCAAAGAAACTACGCAGGATCAAAAACAGGTTATCTCTTTATTAGTGTGGTCTGCTAATACAAACCTCCATGAGTCCCTGACCTCTTCACTCCCCCTTCCTTCCTTCTTCCCTTTCTTCCTTCCTTCTATTCTATCTTCCTTTCTTCCTTCCTTCTATTCTATCTTTCTTTCTTTCTTTCTGCATACATTATTGACTAACTGTTTACTTCGGTTTACTTTTCTCCTCCTATACTTTAGTTTTAACAACTCTGTCATTACAGTGGAAAACTTGAAAGCATTGAACCACCGCTCTGTATAGATTCCAGCAAATGCTTTAAGGCCGTGATGCTGATACCACTGTCAAAATGCTTCATGGAAATATCAATAGAGAGTGCATAATGTTATGTCCCAGACCTCCCCGTGAAGCATTGATTTTCTCTGTTCCTCCGAGCTTCATAACAGGGTGTTAGGAAAAGCCAGTGACAGTAATAATTTAAAGTCCAGGAACTAGAATAGCACTGATTCTTGCCAAGTGTAGCTGTATTGTTTGCCATCATATGGGTGAATTATTTATCGAGGCTATGTCAGTCAGGGCTTCTGCAGAGCAGTTCATGGCTTTTTAACAGCTGTTGTAAAGGTCAGCTTTCCTCCACTATGACAAATCATTTTAATATTGCAATTGCAATATGATGCCCTGCTTCTGTTTCGTAACACAGAGTTAGCCTTTCTATCAGAGTTAGATGAGCATATGCAGAGAACAATGTTCCTCAGTAATAACCTGCTGCATTATTGTGCAATATACAGTTTACATACCTCAGTGACATATCATTGCAAAGATTCAGGCCTCATTACACAGCCTGGGTCAGGAGTTGTGGTACTCTGTGGGATCTTTCAGCAAGGCCATCTCTGCTAGTGGCACTAATGACTTTGGAACTTTGGAATCTCACCATTTTCTGAGTTCTACTCCTGAGATGTGACATCAGCATGGAGGTTTGGTGCAATGAAGAGGGTCAGCACAGACACCAGAGGGTGATTTGTGGAGGACATTTTTCTCTCCGCTCTGCTCTGTAGTCTTATAGTCTCTCATTACCATATAATTTTCTACCCCTTGAATGACAGAATTGCTTTATAGGAACTTTGAAAATTGAGTACTGGTAATATGTAGGCCTTACCAAAAATGTTTTTTGTTTTGTTTTTTTTGTTTTTAATGAAAAATCTGCCCAATATCCAGTATAGTTTGAGCATATGCTCTGTGTGGCAGTAATTTTCTGTAATTAGCACGCTCACAGCCTGCACTTAGCACAGGGTAGCCTGCCGATGAGGACAAAGGTGAACATGTAATTGAACTTCTGGCCAAACGGCAGGACTCAAAACTTCACTCTGTCAACGGTCAAACTTATACTATACTTATACTGCTCACCCTGCATGGCTAAACATGATCTTCCCCTGCTCCAAAATGCAAGTGGTGTTTATCTGGGAATTTGCTAGTCTTATCATTAGCGTGTGCATTTAGTCTTGGCAGTGGTGGCAACGATTATTCATCACGTGAATGACTCATTAGCTATCCACAGCACTGACCTTGTGATAACAAAGATGTGTTTAAAGTGTCAGCCCAGCCAGCTCTCTGAAAGTGCTCAGTTCACAGTGTTTGTGCTCTTCTCAGTGTGGGTCTCCATTTAAAGTATTTTAATGTGAGCATGTGAAAAAAGTGTAGGAAGGTTTTTTTTAGAAGTTTGTGGCCTTCTGAGTGATCGGGATGGAATAGCTCTCAAATGCGACCTTGAGGAGATGTGGCTTTAGGCACCATTGTTTTGTTTCGTTTTTTTTCTCTCTCTCTCTGTCCCAAGGGAAATATTCTATTCTCACCCTCATTTAAGGAGATGTCCTTGAAGTTTATAGGGTCCCACATACTTTAAATGCATCATTAAACAAGATGATATTTGCAGTGTACATGATATATAGCTTTGTAAATGCTCTTCCATTTACTCTCAGTCTCATTTTGTCTTGGGTTTATGCTACATATTTGCACTGGATTCAGATGATCAACATAAACTCATACACATTCATACACATTGGCATGAGCATCTATGAGATTTTGAGCCCAGAAAACAAATACATGGGCAGCATAAATGACTTCTGATTCATATATTTCCACAGTTTAACTTCACAAATTATCATTTCAACTCGTTAAAAATGTTAAATACATCAAAATGTGACATACAACTATGACCACTGAGTATATTATACAAGTGTAATGTAAGTGGGGCATAAAACAGTCCAATATTGTTTGTGTCAATGCAGTGATAGAAAGCTTTGAGAATGTGTTGTTTATTCAGATTTCAGGATTCTGTCAATATGAAAGGATATAAAAAGCATGGGGTGGGAGGATTGGGTCAAGGGAAGTCACACCTTTCAAAGTTCTGAATAAACAATGTCTTCCTTTTCTCTGATTGGAAGCAAAGAAATTTAACTCAATGAGATTTGCCAAAATAGATAGAGAATTGAAAGAGAAATAAAATAAACAGCTACTATCTGACACTGTATTTGTGTTTATGTGTGTGTGTGTGTGTGTGTGTTTGTGTGGGGGTGGGGTAGGCATAGCGTAGCCAGAGAGATGAGCAAGCACAATGGCAGGGATGGAAATGGTGACAGACATATGAGTGATATGTATTACTGAGTGATATATGAGGAGAGTATTTATCTAATACAATGATCCTTATCGCAACTCTTTTGCATCTCAAATAGAGTCGGAGACAGCAGGTCTTTATGCAGAGCTGAAAATATTGCATAGAAAGCTAGAGGCTCACACAGAAACAATGAAATAGACTGTTCTGTAGATCTGTACTTTCCTACGTCATGCCATATGCTCGTGTGGATATACTGTCATTGATATTTAATGCTCTTTAACCCGTGGGATGTAATCTGCTGTTACCAAGAGTATTTTTTCAATATATCTTGAATGATGAATCGACAAAAACACTGCACATTAAACTATTCTCATTTTTTTTAGTTTTAATATGGCATTGAAATATCAATGAAATATCAAATATCACATCCTGTGGGTAAAAATAAACCAGACACATAATACATCATGTCAAACATCAAATTTGATATAAGGGAACTACTGGGAGTAATTATTCCTGTCACGACACACACTGAATGAAAATCATCATCGCTGTGGCCTTTTAAGTTTGTTTTTCGTAAACAGGATTCCTGAGCTACACAGGAGTAGCAAAGGAGAGGGGAAGCATAAACCTAAACTCAGTGCACCCCTGCCACAGTAGGCTCAAGCACCCTTAAAATTAAGTAGCCTGAACGACTTCCCTGAATTTTGATTCTGGAAAGTCATTTAGACCTCCAATCTTAAATTACATTTTTTTTTGTGGACATGGTTCAAATGGACCAGTAAACTCTGATTCCCTGCAACATTTCTCTGATAAGTGCCTCTTCTGATTAACTACAGAATGCTACTGGTGAGTGTAGCTGTGCAACAGGCAAACAGCTGTGGTCATGAGTTAAAACGAAGTTGAAAAGTACAAGAAGTTCATCTGAAACCTTTACTCTTCCCAGAATCTATCCAGGTAGTCCATATTCCTAGATCCACTCTGGTGCACAATCTATCCAGGTAGTCCATATTCCTAGATCCACTCTGGTGCACAATCTATCCAGGTAGTCCATATTCCTAGATCCACTCTGGTGCAGAATCTATCCAGGTGGTCCATATTCCTAGATCCACTCTGGTGCAGAATCTATCCAGGTAGTCCATATTCCTAGGTCCACTCTAGTGCAGTATCTATCCAGGTAGTCCATATTCCTAGATCCACTCTGGTGCAGAATCTATCCAGTTAGTCCATATTCCTAGGTCCACTCTGGTGCATAGTCTTTTATAGCTCAACCTATTGTTCACTGTATTGCAAAATCAGGGGACTGACAACCCTCTACTCACTATGCGTGGGGGCACAATCAACTGGGATCATTGCAAGTTTGCAAAAGTTTCAGTTGTCTGGAATTTCTGTTTTGTTATTGTTTTAACTGCAGATCAGGCATTTTCAAGCATTTACCATTTTTATAGCAATCCTCTGTCTTACAGAAGTGAACAGATGTGAGCACACTTTGTGGAATGCATTTCAAATGTGTATTCCGTTGTCTTTCCTATGTTGCAAAAATGACTAGGACATTTGACCTCTGTTTCATTTCAATTTTTCTGTCATCGCGAAGTCATGGAATACTACCTGACTGTCCAAATAACTTTAATAAGTAAAATATTGGTTGAAAAATGATTTATATATAGTATTATTTATCATATTTTTTAGGGTTGCCAGTAATTGTGACACATTTTTGTGAAAACTGTCATTTCTTTTTTATGTATTGTGTTCTCTCCAGATAATTTTTTTGGGATTATTCTCTATCTAGGACTAACAAAAATTTCTAAAAGTTTGTAATCCATTCCACTTTGAAATCATCTTTACCAGGGGTGCCAATAACTATGGGGTGCCAATTATAATTAAGTATGTTTTCTAACTCTCTAACTCTTCTCCCAAATCCTAGGCATGCTGTATTAATTTAAAAATAGGTTCTGTACCTGCGGAAAAAAAATTAACAGGTTTGCCATGACATTGCCGTAGAGGAGTTTTATTGAAGCTTCAACCTGGAGAGTAAAGAATGGAGAATACGAGACACACATTACACAAACCTCAACACTCTCAACACAACCTTAGAAGGAGCTTGGTTTTTACCTTAAACACATTTATCGATCCACTATAATGATGTATGAGTCAATTATGGTAAAAAGTCCTGTCTAAGCATTGTGTTGGTTAAAAGAAGGCTACATTAAAGAGATTAAATTATACAGGAAGTGATGTGTGTGTCTCTCTGTGTGTGTATGTCTGTGTGTGTGTGTGTGTGTGTGTGTGTGTGTGTGTGTGTGTGTGTGTGTGTGTGTGTGTGTGTATATGTGTGTGCGTGTGTGTGTGTGCATGTGTGTGTGATGGCTTTGGACCAAATGAGGGAAAGCTTGTCTCTCTTCTCCATAATGGTAGCATTGCCTCTCAGGAAGTCCTCTATACCAAGAGTTCTTAAACTTTATTGGAGTTCTTAAACTTTATTGGACCCCTCAAGCAGCAGAAGATTTTCCAAGGTCCCCGTCATAATCGAAAAACATATAGGTTTATAGCCATTTGTTGGATGCTTTTGGACTTTTGGAATTTTTCTCCACATAAGACAAGTATATATTTTGTAGCAAGCTTTTTCAATGACCCCCAGGAGGTCTTCAAGTCCCACTTTAAGAACCAATGCTCCATATTAGCACCCCCCCCCTTTATTCCCCCAGTATTCTTTATACTGGCATCAGTGTGAGATTGCAGAGATTCCTGAGGGCATCTGGAGGCTGTTTAAATTTGGCTTTAGAAACTAATTTCTTTGCTCAATAACTTATAGCCATATCTCTCTCTCTTTCTCTTTCTCTCTCTCCCTCACTCTCTCTCTCTGTCTCTAATAAATACAACACACTTAACCTCCAGTCAGCTCCAAACCCAATATTCTGACAACCATACTTGTTATGGGGTGCTATTTCAATGGAACCATGCATTCATTTCTTTTCAACCAAACACTCTATTGTGACATGAATGGTCATGCTTGGACCACAAGGAAGTGAAATATTGCATTGCATTGGTCAAACTAGTTAAGGGGCAGCTTGCAAGCCCTGTTTAAGAGACACCAAGGCCACAATTACTTGCTCATAACAGCACAACTGACCTTTGGCATAATGTTTAAGCCTCACCATGGGATGAACTGGACATCTCCACAAAACAAAAATGGTTTTCATTACATACATTTAGGAAAAGCTCAAGAAAACAATTGACAGATGTCAGTCCTCTTTCTCATATCATTGTGGGTAACTTAGGGAACTCACAAACATACATGTTTCCTGGCTCAACAACTTAAAACTCACTGAGGTGGGCAAACTTGTTTTAGTTTACGTTTGACTTTTGAGTAAGAATAGTGTCTTGTAAGCCTTATAGTGAGGCCTTTTTGGGAAATCTCGACACTACTTGACATTTCAGTTAAAAGGTATTTTACATGGCTCTGGAGCCCAGTAAAACACACTTTAATAGGGGATTTGGCTTTGTGTTGACAGTCCATCCCATCATTTTCAAATAGATAGGAGCATTAAAGATGTTGGTGGCACCACTGAATCATTTCACTAAAGTGAGATGACCTATTCTTTTATGTGCTGTGGGCTGTGGTTGTTGGTGCCAATGTTTCACAATTAGCTCAGGATGTCCAGGATGTCCCAAGTAAGAAATGCATTACTGAGCCCATGTTTGTGTCCCTCACGCCAGAAGAAATCTGCAGGGTCTCATTCATCATTTACCTTAGTTGCCCTGGTGTATTTGCTGTGTGTGTCTGAGGCTGGGGGGCAACAGAAATTATTAATGTAAAAACTGAATGTAAACAACCAACAACCATAGTGCATGATTGATGGACTACACTAATACAGAATTTTGTTTTGTTTGGTAGATGCAGGACTGTAAAAAAAAAAAAAAAAAACTTACTTGGGAACTGCTGATTCATGCATCCCAGGGTGGTATAGCACAAAACTTACTGCATACACCCCCCCCCACACACACACGTGCACACACACACACACACACACACACACACACACTACACATGCACACACACACTCTCAGAGTCAGAGGTGATCTTACTACCACTGAACAAGTATTACTAATCTCACGTTAGTATGTATTAACTAACTACTTCTATTTAGACTTCATGAGATTAAACAGAATACACCTGACAGCAATGTGTGTGTGTGTGTTGTGTGTGTGTGTACGCAAGCCCAAATTAGTCTTTTCAGCCACCTTCACACCCGCTGTTAGCCCCAGCTCCTAATCTCCTGTTGACTAAAGTGGTCCTCATCACGTGTGTTGGACAAACATTGTGTGTGTGTGTGTGTGTGTGTGAGAGAGAGAGTTTGTGACACTGACAAAGGCAAGTCAAGGACGTTTAACATACATAGACATTGCCACACACATTGCCACACACACACACACACTGTTCTCACCTCACACACACACACACACTCACACACTGTCCTCACCTCACACACACACTCCCTCACCACCCTCAGAGGTCGACTGGAGCAATGTTCTCTGTGTGCCACACACATGCACACAGGACACACATAGACACGTACGTGCACACACACACACACACACACACACACACACACACACACACTGAGGAGTGGAGTGCGCGTGCGTTCATTTGAGAGGGGTCGATTGATGCCACTTGGCAGAGTAAAGATAACAAACTGCCACCGGTGTCCTCACACGCCAGTATCCAGAGAGGACTCTGTCACCAGCTGTTACTTGTAATTTACACACACACACACACACACACACACACACACATTCTCTCTCTCTGTCTCACAAGTGCCACACGCACACACACACACACACATACTGTGATAAGTGTGTAGTGTAGTGTTAATGTTCTTATCTCTGTGTGTGAGTGAGTGAATGGGTGTGTGTGTAAGTGTGTTTGTTAATATGTTTGTGTTTGTATGTGTGTGTGCGATAGAGAGAGAGAGGCATTGTGTGTGTGTGTGTGTGTGTGTTATATATTTATTGAGGCCTGACCTTCCTTCTCGCCATGATCCTGTAAGAGAAACCGCCAACACCATTAGAAAGATTGCGGCCAACTCCAGGCCTCCATTTTATCTCTGTTCATGTCACGCTCACCTCAACCAGTTCATAGTATCAGAGTCATGTAGGTGCACTTGCCTGAAAATAACTACATATATCGCACTGCTACTACCCATCCATTTCTGTTGAAAAGCACTTGTGAATTGGTGTGTGGTTGTGTGTTTTTGTGGGTGTGTGTATGTAAGAGAGAAAATAAGTGCTCACTGTGAGCACTATGGGTGTGTTGTAACATTTTTTTTCATTCTTCTTCCAACCAACAGCACTCAGCAACCTTAAACAACAGGGTTATGGGTTACTCCAGATGATCCCTTTAAATACTTTAGAGGGAGTTTAGCCAGAGAGTATAGCTTGTAGACAAGAGTAGCTGTATCAGTAAATGACCTGCATGGTCACATGGTCACTTAACACATGTGGGTATATATAATGTTTAATACTTCATAAACTCATCAACAGCAAATACAACTAATCAATAGTAATTTTCTGACTACAAAAACAATACATTTAAAAGTTTTAATTACTGATCGATGGGGGGGGGGTTTCAGCCTTGAAAGAAATCATCTCCATGAAAGGTGGCAAGTGTATAATACAAACAGAAAACAAACTAATTTATTGTGTAGCCTCCACACATAATGTTCCTCTTATTAAAGTCTAAATCTTCGACCATACCTGCTTGCTTGCTTGCCTGACAGCAGTCGAACAAGCAAAGTGTCTAGCGTATTCTGAGCTGATGTGTACCATCAATAGTATCTTCCCACTTCACTGCCCTAACTGATTCAGACCTTAAATGGTTATGTGCATTTATTGTCAATTATATGTTGGCGCTCAGGAAAAAATGTTGGTCATAACAAGCACAACAACAACAGTCATCAGTGCTTGCAAAAAACGTTTTCCCAAAAACCTCATCTGTGGACAATTTCCTCTCTGTCCCACTGTCATGCATTCAGGCTATACCCTGAGCTTTATCGTATCTGGGATAAAGAAGCTACATGTTTCAATCAGATTCAAAATGCTCCTACTTATCAAACTCACGTACTAGTTCTAAAAATGAAAAGAATTGTGGTTTAATTTTTAAAATCATTGTTTTGAGCCGGGGGGGGTGGGGGTTGGGGGCATGAAGTGAATGGGCTGAGCTTGCATCATCACTTTTATCCCAAGGAGCATAACCCTGGTGCTACTGAGTGCTGTAAAGGTTTTTTTTTATGTACAATTCTTTGGTGACCCAGATCACCACTCAGAGCCTGAAAAGGGAAAATCGGGGATGCCATCAGACCTGCTGGAGAGGTGAAGCTGAAGGAGTGACATCATAATCCCCAGATTATTTCATGCCCCAATCTCATTAGAACAGCCTTTCCAATCTCCTTTGGCCCACACACACACACACACACACACAGACACACAGGTAAGCTCACTGGCTCAGGAGCTTACTTTGATACTTTACTGATTGAAGAATCAGAGATCACAAATGACCCACGAGGTAAATGTCTGGGACAAAGGAGAGTAGTGTCCTTATGTCACCCAAACACCTAATCATCCAATGTGGCTAATTTGAACTGTAGTGATTGTAGCTTTATAATTTTTTATAGCAATATTGTTTTCCAGATGTTGGTTTATCATATATAATATACAACATATATTAACTATTCTATCAGCTAAACCATTGTTTCTCAAACTTGGGTCCAGGGAGGTCTTACAGGGAGAAAAATAACAGAGCCCAATCGCATTGTGCTTATTACTCCCAACAGCATAACATTAGTGACAAATTAGCCTACATGATATATTGCATCAGTGATTGCAACACTTTCCTTAATGTTATTATACTGTATTAACATTAACTGCAAGGACAATGGATATTAGTTATTTTTAGTTATGTGAAACAAACAAAGTATTTTTTTTAACACAATAGGCCTATATTTGACATATTATATATTATATATATTATTTGACAAAAAAAATCTGTCCTTTTAAAGCTGCTTGGACTGCCAAGTTTTGCCAAATTCAATAACATGCCTAACATGCCTTAAAACTGTTGTAGTATTAGCAAAATATGTTTTTAGAATAAGAGTTTAAAAGCATCTGAAAGAACACATGACTATAATCTGATATGGTTGAATTTTTCTTGCGATTGTGAGGGGTCTCTGCTCCATGAGGGGACCCGGCCCAAAAAAGTCTGACATCCATTGAACTAAACTATCAAAAAAATATTTACAAGAATATCTTAGAATATCTTTCTCACAAGATCAAAGAGGGGCTGAGGAAAACAAATGACAAATGACATTGACAGAACAATGTGCTTTTTATCACTTTGCAACACAGGTTTGCTAAAATCACCTTTGAAAGCAAAGCCATGAGAGGCTGCCATTGACTAGTGTGATTAGATGTGTTAGGTGTAGTGGATCCCACTGTCAGGTAGAGGGATTCTGTCAGGCAGAACCACTCTGAGTTCAGGACCATGGACAGCAGCAAGAGGATTGATTTGCTGTGACTGAAGTTCAGAATACAGATGAGGTGGTCTATAGAGTACTGCTCTAGAGAGATACTAATAGCACATCGGTTCTCAAAGTCAGAGGGTGGGAAATTTTCAAACTCCGTCTGGCCTAAGTAGAATTACCTTAAATCATTATTTTTGTACACTGAATACAAGTTAAACTTTCATCCCACTCCTCTCGATCTCGATCTTTTTATTTTATGTAAGGCTGTTATTAATGATTGTGTATGCGGTTTTGTTTAGTTCTCCCACTAGTAGGGCCCTTCCCTACACTTTGATTTGATACTGAACTAAGCACATATTGATAGCACATACTGATCAAATACCCATATTTACTTTGCAAAGTTCTTTTGCACGTTACTAAAACTATTCAGTGAGAAAATGTAAGTTATGAAGAACTGAATATTCCTTTTGTGTAGGGTATTTTTACTTCAAAGCAAAACATCAAGGGTGAAAATCTCTTCAATTTCTTAATCTTTGCAGGCCCTGACCTTTCTTCCCCTTTCTCGACTCTTCAAAAGTATACCCACATTTATAGACATATAGACAGTATTTTTGTAGTGTTTGTGGTTACCATCACATAGACCACCATGACAGATGTTTCACATAACCAAAAGAATATTATTTCCCTCCCAGTTTCCTTGTAAAATTGCATGCATCACCCTTTCCCCAATGTCCGTCCTTTTAAGACAGATAAAAAAGGCTGCAGTGTCAATAACAAAATATGTGAACTGTGTCATTTCATTTTGCTGGATGGCAACAGCTCTTTACCCAGACAGATATGGCCAAAATACCTGGCGGATATAGATTACGGCCCCAGAGGCTTTCATTTTTTCACTTTTTCATTTTTTTTTCAGTTGTAGCCACCCAAACACGCAAACCTTTTAAGATTGCTTGGGAAAAAGCAATATTCCAGGAGGTGGTACCAGTAAGAGGCAAACATCATGTGCCTTGCATGATAATCATCAAATCCCATCTGCCTCTTTCTCTATCCCACAGTGATCCATCTTCAATTATCCCAGCAATCTCCCTGCACTGACCAACAATACCATGAACAGAAAAGCCAAATATCCCCTGTGCATACATGTCCACCTATATAACACAATTCTTCTGCTAATGGCAGTTTGCTCATGTGAGAGTGATTGTGATGTATGTGATTGGTTGGTGTTTAGGTGGCTGTATCTATAAAAACATAATTCATCTACTAATGTCAGTTTGCTCATGTGTGAGAGAGATGCTGGCAGATGGGATTGGATGGTGTTTGGGTGACTATGTCAACATTAAACTGCTACTAATGTGTGCGAGAGATGGTGGTAGATGTAATTTGGTTGGGGG
The DNA here is from genome assembly GCA_027481765.1 of Tenualosa thibaudeaui. NCBI lineage: Eukaryota > Metazoa > Chordata > Actinopteri > Clupeiformes > Clupeidae > Tenualosa > Tenualosa thibaudeaui. Next base: position 4,365,670 of record JAIFZK010000001.1, on the reverse strand, counting down.
CACTGTTTTGTACGTAATCCAGTGAGACTATGAAGGTGGGGGTCTTTCCAGACAATATTCCCAGTAGGCCATGGCATGCTTTAGAGAATGGTCTGGAATAAATGCTTTTTGTGTGTACTCTTCCCTTTTGTATTCAACAGTCTGACACATCCCAGTGTTTCATCAGCACAGCAAGCGGAGTACAGCTCTAACTGAAGTCACTAAGTCGGTTTCCTGTGAAAAAAAGAAGTATGTGTGCGTGCTCGTGTAGTATTGAAAGTCTCTCTAGGGGTTTCAAAGGGAAAATTTGGTTAATTAAGAAATCAGAAAGTGTTTTGCATGGCTGTTGGAAGAAAGAAAGAAGAAGAAAGAGAGAGAGAGAGCACAAAGGAGGAATCTCAGAGGGTGGGGTGGGCTGTCTCCTGACGAATCAGCAGGAGAGGCTATACAGTGGTGGCAGGCCTGAGAGAAATGGCCTGATTGCTGTGCTCAAGAAAGCCTAATTGAGTGGTAATCTAGTGGAGAGGGCAGCAGGAGTGGGAAGAATGCAGGAAGCCTGTTTGAAAGCTTGTTAGTAGTGCTGCTGCTGGGCCAGATGGTGGGAATGGTGATTGGGCCAGACGACTCAGACACTGGAGCTCTAGAGTCTGCAGAGCCACAAGGTGAGGGTTAGGAGGGAGGATAAAGAGATGAGCCTCCAGATTTGGACTTGGACTTGGACTTCTCTCATCTAGATCCTCCCCTCTTGGTTTCTAGGTTTCTTTTCTTTTTTCTTTTCTTTCGTCTGCCTGTCACCCTCTGAGGGGTTCCCGGGGTTAAAGTGACCCATTTCTGCTGGAGCAGATGTCTGGAGCCACTGCTGGCTACTAGCCTATGGGCAGATCCAGACTTAAATGTCCAGCTGCACAGCTGCTAGCTGTCTTGCTAGACTCCTACAGACTGCTGCTCTCTCTCTCTCTCTCTTTCTCTGTCTCTCTCTCTCTCTCCCTCTGTGTGTTTGTGTGTGTATACACAGAATATGTGCATCATTACAGACTGCTGCTGCTGCTGCGTGTGTGTGTGTGTGTGTTTGTGTATGTGTGTATATAGAGCATGCCAAGGGTTTTGAGCACAAGAGGCGTAAGTGACCTTTTTTCAGAATTTTACAGTAGAGCTTAAGCAAAGCTTAACTGAAACTCGTTTCACTTGCACCTTTTTGTTTTCAGCCTTTATTTGAAATAGTAACTATTATTGGGACCATTTTACTGATAGAGCTCATCAAGTCCTTTAAAATGATATGTGATGATGAAAAAACTTATTTCTGCCCAAGATGTCACTTGTCCTTGTGCTCCAAACCCTGGTAGCGTGCATGTGGTTTTGGGGAGGATCTATAGGTGATGTATTTGAGTTGAGTAGCAATATCAAGGCAAAATAATAGTCTGCCAGCTTGCATTGGTGGTATTCAGTTGTGGCCGTGAACAGGCTCATCAGAATTTGGAGATGCTGTCACTTTGCTCAAGGCTCAGCCGAAGGATGTGTTCCGGCAGAGTCACTGTTCCATATCAAATAGAAAGAAAAAGTCATTTTTATATGTTTCAATCATATCTACGTAATCACAGGAAACCACTGCTTAGAGGGGAACAAAGAAGCAGCAATCACTTTGCTGTCAGGAGTGGCTTTTGAAATGTGCTTCAGGCAAGGGGGAGAACGGAGTACAAAGCCTGCAACTCACCAGACAAACAACAGAGAATGACTACTCTGTCCAAGACAAAATGATGCCATTGTACTCTGAGATTGCTCTCAAAGATGTCGATGTGGAAAGCTTCCGAATAGTCCACTGTGCTGTAACCACAAGAGACAAATGGAAAACACATTTGTTTTTCATTACCGGTGATGGCTTTGGTGCAGAGCGCATATGACCTCTTCCTCTGACTGAAGAATGAATGTATCAGCACAGCTGTGTGTTTGGCACCCATGAATGTGTGGAGCCTCACCAAAGGATGAAAGTGACAGCTTACAAAGCTGTACTGTACAGACCTTGAACTGGGCAGTATTTGATTGGCAGCTGTGGAGTTTTTTTTGTGTGTGTGTGTGTGTGTGCTCTATGCACCCTGCGTATATCTGTGTTTGTGTGGGTATGTTTCTTTCTATGTATATGTGCTTTGTACATGTGTGTTTACATCCATTGTTGTGTATGTGTATGCATGTGTATGTATTTGTGTTTGTGTTTTGTGTGTGTGTGTGTGTGTGTGTGTGTGAGTCTTGTTCTTGAGTGTGTAGGTGCTGGATACACCTGCCACTGTACATGATGGATTGAAAAGACAAATGGTTCAGCCACAAAGAGGAAACAGAAACCCTTGGTGATGTGAGAGGTGTCATTTTGATCAAGGGAAGTCATTACGCATCTCATTTGCATCCGGTCGTGGACAGGCAGCAGGATGCTGCATGTGGAACATGATGTATGATGCCTGGCATAAGCATATGTAGGATGGCCCATGAATCTCAGCAACGCTGTCATAAATCACAATTCTGCTGGTTTAGATCAAACTTCCCAGTAAAAAGGAAAGGAGAGACAAAAACAGAAATCTTTCCTGTTTGATGACATTGTGATGCATGTGTCCATTATATTGGTGTTTGCATGTATTCTCATGTACAGTGATCAATCAGGTAGCTTAAATGAAAGATTAAGCATTTCTTGAAGAGTTGGAGATTTGTTGTAGGCGTCTTTCAAGTTTAATCAGGTGGTTGAACATAGCAAAATGCTAAATGGTGTTTTTGTGGGAGAAAAAAGAAACATATTACACACTGCTGTCATGCTAATCCAACTTCAAGAGAGAAAAAAATAATGAACGTGCAAAGACCGTTAAGTGTTCTCAGGCAGAACCATTGAGATCAGTGAGATCTAAAATGCATGTAAATTAATGCAAATTAAAAATCTAAACATCTGGGAGAGACAGACAAAACATGGAGGCTCACACAGAGAAAAAGAAAATGAGAAAGAGAGAGAGAAAGAGAAAAACAAAGAGAGAATTGCTGCTGTGATTATTTTCAAAATGAAACCTGAGATTTTGTATACTTTCTTAAGCAGCTGGCAGCCCTTCATGGCACAATGACAGACAGAAATAGCATTCTGGACTCATATGACCTGTCCCCACACATATTTACCTTAGAAATGACAACAGAGAGAGGACCAAGAGTTACTTCTAGAAGAA
>JAIFZK010000001.1:4280000-4357500 GCA_027481765.1 Tenualosa thibaudeaui | reverse complement strand
AATTTTTATTCTCTACTGGGTATTTGGAATGTGAATCTGTCCCAAAGAGCTTGCAATTCTAAAACCAAGTCATTGAAGCACACAGCACATTACACAGGTCAGACTTTATTTATTTTATGTGTTATTTATTTTACCAGGTGAGGCTCTAATGAGATATTAAATGTCTTTTGCAAGGAAGCCCTGGGAGTACACATAAACAACTTACAGTACATAAGACATTATGTAGGTGGGTATGGACATGACTGAATAGTTTAGGCCACTCTGTGGAGGTGGAGTAAAGCTTTGTTCCTCAACAAAGTACCCGATCAGAGCCAGAGCTGCTTAAGGACTCTTGGAGCAAGCGATCGCTAATTAACAGTAAAAATCCTCTAAACTACCTATGGCTAATGACTGAGGGTACGCGAGAGCATTGCTTTTCTGGGGGTTTGGCTGGGGGTTTGCTGGCCTGCATCTTATCGCTCCGCAGATCCACCCAGCCTCGGCCCCGCTGACTGTGCTCCATGGAGTGATTTCCTTTCTCTCTCTCTCTCTCTCTCTCTCTCTTCTCTCATTTTCTATAAAACCCTCTTTTCACACTCTTAACACTGATGGATTCTGGGATCAAAATCTGTTAACAGGCTTAAAGGGTTCAATAAGTGTATTGAAATTTAGCCGAGCTTACATGACATGGGGGTGGTGGTGGTGTGTGTGTGGTGATGTTGGCGGTGGTAGAGGGTGTATTGGCCATTACTGTCAATGGCTTTCAACGATCTGTGGGAATGCACACATTTATGAATCAGCCACGGTCCAGTGCAGCCCAGATCAGACAGGGTTTTTGCCCGATGCAGCAATTTTTAACATCTGCATTACTTTCACCAAATGCACCCGACTCAATGCACATATCACTGAAGAAGCAATGGACTGCAGTTTTTTTTCTTTCTCTTTTCTTTTTTTCCATTTTTCTTTTCTGTCCCTCATCACAGAGCTTTTGCTTCAAGTGAAAAAAAACAGCATGACAGGGACACAAATAGATGCATTTGATATGAAAGATATTTATGCTACACACTCCCAATACAATTGAGACATCACCAGAGTGATTTCATACATAGGCTTCACAGGTAGTGTGGAGGGGGAGAGGTAGCTGTGGTATTGTTGAGAAATTGTGAATATTGTGCCCAAAACAGTCGGTGTCCATCATGGAGCAAGCATAATACACCCTGCCAAATTAGGGTTGATTATTACATGGCTTATTGCTGTTTAATTACACACACACGCACGCATGCACACATGCACACACACACACACACACACACACACACATGCACACACGCACACACGCACGCACACACACACACACACACACAATCCAGAATGTCTCTTTGATTATGGCTTATTATGCATGATAAGCTGGCCAGAGGCTGACTGGGAACTCTGCTGTGATCACAACCAATCAAAACCGTCCCTTATGCCGGCTAACTGGCCCAAGTAATTGGCTCAGGGCACAGGAAACATGCTCTTACCACACTGTCCACTTGGTACAGTTGTCCATGTACACTCCCACTACTCTGCATTGGATATTGTGTCTTATTCTAAATCTCACTCCCACTACTTTGTATTGGATATTGTTTCTTATTTATATATAGTATTATTTGTACATTGTGGTGACATGTGCCTATTGTGTGTCTAGTGTCTATTGTACAGTATGTGTCTATTTGTCTACTAAATGTATACTAAATGTATACTACTACTATGTGTATTTGTTAAATGTATAGAGAGTTAACACCTCTCTATACATACACAGACCACAGTCAAATCCTTGTGTATGTAAGTATACTTAGCCAATAAAATTCTCAATAAAACTAATTCTGAGAGAGTGTCTGATGGATAGTCTTTCAATCCTTTGACCTCTCTCTGCAGTAGGCAGCCTATCACAACTCATCTAATATTGGCTAATATTATTGGCTAATCACCTGATGCCTTTTTTCCCCCTTTCATTCTTTCCTATTACTCTGTATCTCCATTGACATGACATGTCCCTTCATTCTAACACACTCCATAGCCTTTTAATTTCTTTTTTCATAACTAATCTAAAACCAATACATTCTCAACAAAGGCTAAGTATGGATTTAGTCTGGGTTTATCTTTGTGCCCACACCCCTCTTTCTTCATGTCTCTCTCTGTCTCTCTCTCTCTCTCTCTCTCTCTCTCACACTCTCTCGCTGTCCTTAATGAGTCCGTTGCTCTCGTTCTCTAATTGGAGTCAGGACTGAATCGTTTGCCATGCAAAGGTCAGAGTGCGAGTGTGTCTTGACACACCAGCCTGGCTTTGACAAGACAGTGGGGTATACTACATCTGTGCCCCCCAACAACACACACACACACACATACGCACACACACAAGTACGCACACACACACACACACACATGCACACACACACACACATACACACACACATGTACGCACACACATACACACATACACAGACACACACACACACGCGCGCATGCACACACACACACACATACGCACACACATACACGCATACACAGACACACACACACATGCACACACACACACACACACACAGTCCTGAAGACAGAATGATTAAGAGGATGTAAGCTGACTTCTGAGTCCATGTGCTCTCTCCACAGGAAGTAGACAATCTAATGACATTGCTGGCACAGTATGATCCATCCACTGCTTTAATCTCTATTTAAAGAGGTCTTTTTCAAAGTAAAGTGCACCATCAAGTGTGTTTTTTGTAATTACTTTTGGAATGAGTATTGCTGCACTGATGACAAAAATCTGTTGTTGTTTGGCACTGTTTTAGAGAGAACAAATAGAAATAACAATCAGGAAGTAGAGAGGAGGACAAAGTCATTAAAACTTTTTAAATGCTCTTTAAACACCCCATCTTTTTTCAACCAAATTATGGGTGCAGATGTGATCACTTTTATTAACAAAGTTCTGTGCACAGTGTTTGACTCAAACATTTGCTTGTCATTCAAGAGATGTGGCCGCCATCTGGGAGCTGCCTGCTATCCCTGTCAGGGTCAAGATTCTCATCTCAACTCTTCACTTCATTCCTATCATGAGTCTCCTGGTTTGATCTCTCTGTTTAATTGTTCTGTGTATAGAGAGAACACTGGCAAACGTTTGAGAAGAGAAATCTATTAAACCCCTTTTGACAGCTCTGATTCTTTTTTTCCCTGTAGGTTGACCAAACATGACAGGCCCTAGTTAATCCAAGACTATTCTGACAAGACGACAGACTGCAGGGCTGAACAGAGAAACCAGACAGCAAATGGTCAACTTTCTCATGCGTACTGTCAAGTGAATCAGGTCATAAATTTCCAATATTGGAATTAAAGGTACTAAGGCTGTATGAAAATATTTTACTACCTTAGTCAAAGAGGCTCACACACCCACTGAAGACATTTATGCAATAAGAAAAAACAATGACTGAGGCATGTCACGCTGAAGGAACATGTCTGGCTTAGAAGACAAAGATACAGACATACATGTCTGTTCTCAAAGCAAGAGGTCAGACAGTAAAGAGACCAGGAGACTCAAGCTGTGTAAAACACATGCTTCCTTCAGGCCCAACCTTGAGCTACTGCTACAGAACATGCCCTTGATAGCCCCTTGGGAGCTCTGCTCTTATAAATACATATGAGGTTAAATTAGTGACTTCAATGACAGAGATCAGAATATTGAATAAAGACATGATTTTTTTATCCCCTGCAAAACACACACACACGCACACATGCACGCATGCATGCAAACAACCTGAGAAGCATCCCAGTGAAGGTTAAATAATTTCTCTTGGACTGACAGGTGGTGCATGTGTGTTTTGCTTTGCTGTGCTAAGCTCTGAAAGTCTTGCTTTTATATGTTCCTTTGGTTTGGAGGCCATTCGGACTGGCTGACACATCTCTCCCCCCGGAGTAACTGACAGGCTCTGTGGTGGGAGGACAGAGTGAGATGTCTGCTGTGTCCTGCATGGAGGAGCTGTGTCTGTCATGGTGGGGGCTGCTTGGCTGGAGAAGTGGTGCAGTGATTTCTGATCCTGTTGCCTGTTACAGGCCCATCACAGGCACACACACACACACACACACACACACACACAAACACTCTCTTGAAGAGAGTTAGGAGTGGCTCTTCCACTGAACCAGTTGGAGGCTTCAAAAGATCCTGTTGCATCCCATCAGAAAGCACTCGATAGGTCTGCATGTGTGTGTGTGTTAGAAAAAGAAAGTAGAAAGATGTGAGCGTTAAAAAGAAATACAAATAGGAAGAGGAGGGGAAAAAAGAGATGAGAGTAGAAGAATAGAAAGCATCTCATGAGGCTCCGTGACAAATCAGTTATGACATTGAGTCTCTGTCCCTTCTCTTCACCTGCCTTTCTGTATTCATGAGCCTGACTCACCATACAAGCTATGTAAACAGTATCCTGCGGTAGATGGACTCCTGCCTGTATAATATAATAGGCAAAGAAATGGGTTCAGGCAATGATGTGTTTATGGGGAGAAACTAAAAGTTCTTTCCAAAAAGTTTTCTGCCTGTCTGTTTTATTGGGGGAGGTTTTCGTCTGTCCACATGGACATAGAGAACTGTTTATAGATGCTAATCTATGTGCATCTTGAGAGGTGTGATTTATTGGGTTCTAGTCGTGCCGTGTCTCTTTCTCGAAGAACCCCTCTCCTGCCGTCATCAGAATCTGTCAGAGTAATTTATCATCATGACTAGTGGCAAGCTCCTCATGTGCTGAGCGAGAGGTCGGCATACCAGAGAGAAGTTTTTCAGCATGTGTGTGCATGTGTGTGTGTGTGTGTGCACTTAAATTTTCGCCTTCATTATTAACAAGATTGAGTATTTTTTTCCAGAGAACGCAAGAGGATGTGATGTGTGTTGTAGTGTTGGTGACAAGACTAGTGTTCACCTTTGTTGTTACGAAGACAATTAGACAACAAAGATTATTTTTTGCATTTCATTGTGTGTGAGTGTGTGTGTGTGTGGATGACGATGTGACAGAGTGGACTTATAAAGCCTCCCTTCTCATCCTCCTCTTAATCCCTTTCTCTCATTCTCCTCTCTTTTTCTCTCTCTTTCCTTCCTTGCTCTCTTCCCTGCTGCTTCTTCTTTCCCCCATCTCTCTCTGATTCCCCTCTGGTTTTCCAACACTGTGGATTCTCCTGTCGGCCCCAATCACCACGCCAGCTATAACAATCTAAGAGGTGTTTGGTCAAGTGTGCGGAGACAGATTTATTTATATTTTACAATGCCGCTGCACATCCACAGACCCCCAGAGTCCTGCCCGAGGGCTCTCTGTCTTCACCACTGTTTTCCTCTTCTGAAAGGGAGCGATAATGGGCCTGCTGTTTTCAAGGCAGTTGTGGGACCAATCAAAGGCAAGCCCAGTGCAATTTGGACCCCAATGCGAAACTCTAGATTCCACACAGATCATTCTGATGCATGTCCATCACTGAACCGTGTCCCTCCAAGACATGCGCACAAACATAGATGCACAGACACACACACACACACACACACAGAAAAGACAACACACACACACACACACACACACACACACACACTCCACTCTCACACACAATTAATTTCATTTCTCATGTTTCATTTCAGGACTGACTGACTGACTTTTATGTTTATAAAAGAAAACCATTAAGTTATATAACATTTACTGAGGCAGAAATGGTACCTAAAGCCCAATATAACAATCGGTGACCAACCAGCTATGAGGAAGCTTTCCTGTGGCTTCTCCAGCGGAGAATTGGAGATAGAGGGTGCGTGGCTACACACACACACACACACACCGCCTAAGTTATGGGTGAAGGAGTGCCTCAAGGATCAGATGCCCAGTGAATGATGGGGGTCATTCTGCAATTATCCTGTCCATGAAAGGGCTGTCACTATCTGTTTGGCTCATCACCGTCATCTACGGAGCCAGACTGTGGCTGCAGTGCAAATATATTTAAACTACATCAAAATGCTAGGACTAGACAAAAGTGAAAAACAGTTTTGTGAGGTAATTTCACTAGATACATTTTGGCTGCCACCAGATGCATGTTTGTGTTGTTGTGTCTTACTGTTACTGTTTCTTAGCAATGCCCTAGAATCAGAGGTAATAGAATAGCACAATGTAATGTTCAACAATGACTCATCACCAAACAGCATAACCACCAAAACTGCTCTCTCTCTTTCTTCCTCTCTCTCTCCCTTTTTCTCTCTCCCTTTCTCTCTCTCTCTCTCTCTCTCACACACACACACACGGGTTACTGTACAGAAACCCCAGCTGTTTTGCCTGAACAGATAAGAGAGGCCATTGTTCAGTTTTGCCTTGTTGCCACTGCTAGCACCTGGGAATGTGTACTTCTGATTCTTTTGAATGAAAAGCCCAGGTGGAGATGCCCAGACATCCACCCCCCCCCCCCCCCCCCAACACATACAAGCACACACACACACACACACACACATACACCACCCACTCAACCATCTGCCAGGGTCAAAAGTTAGCCACAGGAACATTAAGAAGGTTCAGTCTAGGGTAGGGCAGTTTTCTGATCTTTATACTTTCACTGTGAAGGTAATTGCAACTTTCAGGCTATCATGCATATTTTAACCTGATTTAATCTATGACTCTCTTTGCCTTCAAAATAATTAAAGAAATTAAAAAATATTTAGAGTGTTCTAGAGGCTGAACTGGATACACTTGCACCACTGAGCTTCCCCTAAAATGAAAAACACTGTTCCCATATTTTGGATGTGGTAATATTTAGAGAATCCATATCATCAGTCAAATGCCAGTCAACATCTGATAATGCAAAGCTGCATTCATTCTTAATGGCCTGACAGCACAGGGAGTCCATGGAATTAAACCATTACTTTGTACATGACGCTAACGTGGCCTTTCCAGACTGACGGTCTGGACCAGACGGTCTCCTATTGGCTCTATGGGGTGAGAATCAAGGAATCAAGGAAATTTAATGTTGTTCAAATCCAAAATGTCAGTGTCAAAATGTCGAAATGACACAGGAAGAAGAAATTATGCCTGAAACTTCAACAGGGCAATAACCATAGAATAGGGACAGATGATAAAACAAAATCCATTCCGTTCCACAATCTTAAAGACAACTCAGCATTGATAAACTCTGATTATAATTGGATTCATTGAGTTACATGACCATTTCTAATTGTTATAAGGTGAATAATTAAACTGAAATCCGATTTTTTGCATGTAACCACACTGATTGTTGTAATAATGTAAATGTTTACTTTTCATGACATTCAAATGCTCATTTGTGCACTGATGTCTGATGTGTTTGAATCCATAGAATTAAACCATCACTTTGTAGCTGACGCTAACGTAGCCTTTCCAGACTGACCAGACGGTCTCCTTTTGGCTCTATGGGGTGAGAATTGGGGAGTTTGGCGGCTGAGATTAGAGGGCTTTTGGATAGAGGCAGGGTGATCCTCAACAGGCTTAGTCATGAGAGAAAAAAGTTTAGACTACTCTTCTGAAATAGATGTCTTGCGGGGCAGGGAGTTGAGTTCTGAGTTCGAGTGTGTTCAACTGAATGTACTACTCACAGAGTACTACAATCTCTGATTGTGGAGTTCCCATCCCACTGAAGCCCCCTGCATCAACCCCCGTCTGTATGGGCAGGTCCTGTCTGATGTGGTGGTTAGTGATGTAGGAGCTACACAGGGTACTGTTCTTTCTCCCTACATTGTACACCACTGACTTTCAGTACAACTCTGAGTCATGTCACTTGCAGAAGTTTTCTGATGACTCAGCTGTTGTCGGGTGTATAAAGGTTGGGGAGGAGAGGGAGTACAGGGCACTGGTTAACAATTTTGTGGAGTGGTCAGATCAGAATCACCTAAGGCTGAATGTTACCAAAACAAGAGAGATGGTGATAGATTTCAGGAGGAAGAAGATGCCTTCACAGCCACTAATGATCAGGGGAGAGGTGGTGGAGGAGGTTGAGGAATACAAGTACCTGGGAGTAGTGATAGATAACAGACTGGACTGGAAATCCAATACTGAGGCTGTATATAAGAAGGGGATGAGCAGACTATATTTTTTTAGGAAGCTGAGATCCTTTAATGTGTGCACCAAGATGTCGATCTTTTATCAGTCTGTTGTTGCCAGCACAATCTTCTTTGCTGTTGTGTGTTGGGGCGGTAGGACTGGAGCCAATGATACTAATAGACTGAACAAGATCATCAGGAAGGCTGGCTCTGTACTAGGCCTAAGACTGGACTCATTAGAACCTGTGGTGGAGAGGAGAGCACTGAACAAACTGTTAACTATCATGGATAATGATAAGCACCCTTTCCATAACATGGTGGTCAGACAGAGGAGTGCCTTCTCACTCAGACTTCTCCAACTCCGCTGTCGTAGGGACAAATATAGGATATCTTTTCTACCATATGCCATCACACTTTACAATGACGTCTACATCTCTGGTAAAGGGTCAACTAATGCCTCCCCAATCCTGGAGTGGATCCTGGACAAGGTTCATTGTACACTGAATGTTACCTGTTCACTGTGCCTTATTATTGCACTTTACTCTACCTACAGTAAAATGCATGGTATAAAAATGTATGTGTGTGTGTATGTCTGAAGTGTCCCAGACTGGTTAGAGACAGACTGTTAGAACACTCTCACTCCCAAGGCTTTTAAGATGGATGTAGAAACCTTGAATTTCCTTAACTGACGAAGGAAGAAAAGTCGTTGTCTTGACTTTTTCAGAATATGTTGGGTGTTGACAGTTCATGTTAAGTCTTCAGAAATGTGGACACCAATGTATTTAAAACTGGTGACTCTCTCTACAGGTTGCCTTCTGATCTTTAGTGGGGTGTAATTACAACTCTGCTGCCTCTTATAATCCTCTACCATTTCACATTCAGTGTCAATCTGTTAGACTGATACCACTGTGCCACCTCAGAGGAGTAGGCCTCAGTCATATTCTGATAGGCCTACTTAGTGTGGCCTTTCTAGATTGATAGCATGTCTTATAACAGGGGTGGTCAAGGTGGAGTTGCATCGTCAATGTAGTCTAGACCACTGGTTCTCAAACTGGGGTCCGCAGCATGGTGCCAGGGGGTCCATGAAAAAGTTTGCTACAAATTTTAAACTTATTGGGAGAAAAATACTAAAATAGAGATCAGTACAGAGCACAATTGCACTGTGCTCATTGTGGTATTAGCAAAATATGTTTCTAGAATAAGAGTTTAAGAGTACCTGAAAGAACACATGGCTATAATCTTATATGGTTACATTTTTGTAGCAATTATGAGGGGTTCTTGTAAAATGTTTTGGTCCATGAGGGGTCCCCAGCCCCCCAAAAATTGAGAACCCCTCCTCTCCATAGATTCCTCATGCCAGTTGTGCTCAGTTCAGAGACTGTATGATGAAAGAGACAGGGGAAAGGACAGAGAAGGAAATAAACAACAGATAAGAACACAAGCAGTTCTCACTGAAAAAAAATTAAAAGACAATAGGTGCCCTGAGCAGAAATACAAGTGATGTTCTTGCATTTGCCTGCCATTTTAATTTCCTGAGATGAGACTAACTGTAACTGTAACAACTGCCATTACGGAATATCTGACAAGTCAGACAGCTTTGTGTTTGTTGTGAGAAGACCAACCCTCCTGCATGAAATTGATTAATTTATTAACTCTGACTCTGTTGCTGTGTCTCTTGTAGCACTGGTTTCATTTCTCCAGCGCATTACGGCAAACTTCTGAGAAGATGATAATTTTCAGACCATTTTCAGCATATTTAAAAAAAAATACTGATGCTGGTATGAATTGATTATTCTGAGCTGAGAGATGAATTTCATGGATCAGTGCTATGCACAAAAGTAAATTATGTTTGGTAGAAACTAATTTTCACAGCTTCTGCAGAAAGTCAAGTTATTAAAACACCATCACAGACATTTTAAAAAGTCAATATAAACGCTGTGGGGGAGGTTTTATGTAAGTAAGATCTAGTTATTCTTCATAATGAGCCGCAAATGACAGGATATAGTCTGGGGTTGGGAGCTATATATCATTTTGAGACATGGTATATATATATTATGATGTACTCAACAGTATAGATGCATTATATCAAATTACACATATAATATGCCATGGATAAAAACTTAAGTGTAGGCCAATATAAAGTTGTAATCTCTGTGAGCCCCATTTTTACAGTCCTAAATGTCAATATATATTAGTAAGATAGGATAAATTTAAATTAATATTCAAGAAGCGAAGCTGGAAATATATGAGAGGGTGTTACTTGAAGGCACAGTCTCAAAATCTGATGCTTTTTTCAGGAGCATACACAGGAAGAAGGAAATTTAATGTTGTTCAAATCCAAAATGTCAGGTCGAAATGACACAGGAAGAAGAAAGTATGCCTGAAACTTCAACAGGGCAATAACCAGTACTTTCAAGAATAGGGACAGATGATAAAAAAGCATAGAGTGCCTCTGTCAAATGTCTTTTTTAGCCAAATTGGTTTTCTCTTCTCATTTTCTATTTTTTATGACTACCAACGTTACTTAGACTATCTGAAATTGCTTGTTTGCTCAAACTCTTTCCCCTCATGAGGAAATCTGTCAGATTATTTACTTCCTAAACCTAACATCGCTAAGCTCCCTGCTAACACTACTCTTTAGTGGCATGGGAAATACATGAGCTTTAGCTCAGCAGTCCTGGTAATTGAGAATTATGACATGTACTCAACACAGACAATTTGATTTATTTATTTAGTTAGTTTCTCAAGCTCTCCTTTGCTTGAAATTGCCATGGCCAAATGGCCATTCATCCTGCAGCACTCAAGGACACTCTTGGATGAACATGAAAGATGACTATATTTGCTGCTGAAGCCATTTGAGATGCAGATGCAGAAGCAACACTGCACCCACCCTCTGGTTTAGCTTAAAGTGAAACATTCGCATGTTCTGGATGCTGAAGGCAACAATGCATGATGCATGTATAATGTGCGAGCCTGGCCTAATTCACTATTTTCCTCTGTCCACAATCATCTTTGCTGAGTGTCATCCCTGCCTCATTCCAGCGGACTCCTCTCACCCTCCCCTCCAGAGTGGACTACAACCAACACTACGGGAGGCACATCTCACGACCGACTCCCCATCACAGAGGACCTTCCTGGACGCCGACGCTGGGCCCGACTCCCCTTCCAGAGGCTTTGTAATTGACCCCCCCTCACAATGGCGCTGTCAAATGGACCCTTAATGTTACCCCCATGACCCATCTCATTCCTTTGAGTTTGTCACTATGCCTGGCCGCTGCTACATTGTCCAGCCATAATTCCTGATAACCACCTATAGACTGACTACCATGTATTGTAAGAGTGGGATAATACTCTATTATGAACTATTATGAACCTTAGCTAAAACCATAGGCAGCTTATAGTCTGTCATGATTACTACTGATTGTAATTTTTCTGCATGACCCCTGGCAGTTGGGTTAGCCCCTTGAGTCGTGGATCTGCCCAAGGTTTCTTCCTAGATTAACTGAACATAAGGGAGTTTTTCCTTGCCCCTGTTGCTCTTGGGTGCTCCTTCTGTGAAGCGCCACGAGACAATACTATTGTAAAAGGCGCTGTATAAATAAAACTGAATTGAATTGAATTGAATGTATAAACAATCTTCTCTTTCTGTGTCTTTATTTTTAAGCCTTGCCTCTCCCTTGTATATTTCAAAGACTGCTGTACAACACGTGCGAATTTCAGCCATCCAGACTAAAGGGAATTGAAAAAGGCACATCAATAGGCATGAGGAACAAAAATATCACTCACACTTCCAACAAGTCTGTGATTATTACAGGTCTCCGTGAGCTCCAGTGCTCTGGTGAAGCTGTGGTGACCAGGTGAAGAGACTCCCGGCAGGCTCATCTAATGAGGCAGATAATTGCTGAGCTGTCGCCATACCCAGAGGCCTGGCATTAGCTGCCAGAGGAGCTGCCGTTTCTTGCTTTTCGCCACAGTTTAATTATTATTCTGCATCCTGAGGTTTGGCCCCAGAATGCATGCTGTTCGTGCTAATTGCTTACTGTATCTGAGCGACGCTCACCTCTAGAACTTTCTACACAGTACTGCCGTTTGAAGAAGAATCTCATTTTAGTGGTTCCAGCGAAGGCCAACAGTTGCCTCACACAGCACCAATTGGAAACATTTTTGAGAAGCTGCTCTAAACAGCAGGTAGAGGTCAGCTTTGTTACATAATATTAGCTTCCATTAATAACACATTCACCTGCGTACCCCTGGTGGTAGAGGCCTGCAACGGGATGGGACACCCGCGGGACCCGCAGTGCAAAAGCATGTGGCGTGGGCCAACATTTGAGAGCTCCTTGCAGGTGTGGGCGGGAGAGATGGAGAGATGTCCAGGTAGCAGAATTACTGTCCTACACAGTTCTCTGCCGCCCCGCCGTCACCCTAGCAGCAGACAGACAGTGAGAGTGTCCGCGACAAAAACGTTTTCAAAACAACCCGGTAGAGGTATAAATTATACCAACCTCACAAAAATAAAACCAGAAACAAAAAAAGAATATAGCCAGAAATCACAACTGATATTTGGCTTATTAAATATTCGTTCGCTCTCCTCAAAGACGACTTTAATAAATGAACTTATTTCTGATAATCAAGTTGACATACTCTGTCTTACAGAAACCTGGCTAAAACCTGATGAAAACCTCCCACTAAATTAAGCCACCCCCCCTAGTCATCTAAATTATCACATACCACGTCGTTATGGCCGTGGTGGTGGAGTAGCCACAATTCACAATTCAAATCTCACTATGGCCCCTAAGCTTGATTATATTTTTAAATCTTTTGAAGTTCTTGTCCTTAACTTGATTCATCCTGATGGGAATGGTGCTCAACCCTTAACAATTGTAACATTATATTGACCACCAGGCCCCTACACTGAATTCTTATCAGAATTCTCTGACTTCCTGTCCTCTCTAGTCATTAAAACAGAAAACATAATCATATTAGGTGATTTTAATATCCACATTGATTTTGCAAACGATAGCCTGGCAATTAGTTTTGGCTTCTGCCAAAATGTAAACACACCTACACATCAAGGTAACCACACCCTTGATCTTGTTCTGACACATGGAGTAAATTTAGAACAACCTACAACCCTACCTCAACACTCTACACTAACTGACCACTACTTATTAACTTTAAAAATCACATTAGACTATGTAGCACCTAACTCAGTCTACTACTACACTAGGAACATAACTCCTAAAACTACAGATGACTTCATAGCAAAAATTCCATCTCTCCTTGAGTCTCTGCTGAGCCAATATAGCCCTGTATTAGAAGGCTCTATGCCAAGCCCAACCCAAGTTGATCAATTAACTGACAGTGTTGTAAATGTACTATACTCCACATTCAACACAATTGCACCACTCAAAAAGAGTGGGAGTTTTTCCTTGCCACTGTTGCTCTTGGGTGCTCCTTCTGTGAAGTGCCACGAGACAATACTATTGTAAAAGGCGCTGTATAAATAAAACTGAATTGAATTGAATTGAGATGTGTTTGCGGGAGCAGGACAAAGACATCTTTCTCTGGACTTTCACCAAGTATACACTTTATGTGGGGAACAACATATGTGGTTAACGAACTAACCTGCGGATGTTGCAAACAGTTGCATTTTTTGTTACCTTATCAAAATGATGGGCTAAATGTTGAAATACTTGTGGATTACTTTGTGTTAAAGTGAGTTTATTTTTTTCTTTTAAATGCTCTTTTCAGTTTGTACCTGAAGGCAGCAAAGATGAAGAGGGAACCATAGTGTCTAGTGTGTAACAATGTAGTGAAACAAAAATCAAACAATGTAGTGGTTTGTATTCAACCTATTTTTTATTAAAGATGTCTTTGAGCTAGTTCTATTTTCTGAATGTTTCTGAAACAGATTTGCTTAACTCAGTTTGCTTAACAGCAAGACAAATAGGTAAAATAGACAAATAGACAAATTTGTCTTGCTGTTAAAGCATTTTTTCATTGGCTTCCTTGGCCTCACACTATATTTCTGGAGGACATAAAATGTGCAGCAGTTTCACATTCATAAGTCAGTGCAGCAGTTTCACATTCAGTTAGTGTAGCTCCAGCACAGCCAAATAGCAGATACATACAATGCCCTACACTAGACAGAATACAGCATAAGCTAAACTACACTCTTCCTTTTTAAATGCACTCCTGACAATTTTTCATTTTTTTCCCCCAAATAAAAAACTTTTTGCTGTCACAGCCTGCCTGCCATCCAGACTGTGAATTCAATAAACTGAAGCAGTTAATTTCCCCTTGGATCAGTATAGGGTTCACTGCTGGAAATTATACTATTGTTTCCCCATTGTCAGTTGCTCTGCCTCTGCTCCATATGCATCCAGATGAAAGGCCTGGCCGCAGCCCCCCTACCACCCTCCCTCCCCCGCATTCTGGAATCATTTCATAACATAACTACCATGTGAGGATTTTTTTTTCATCCCTTTTGTACACTGCGTGTGTTACAGTGTGTCTGTGTGTGTGTGTGTCTGTACGTGTCTACATATGGGAACTTAACCTTTGAGGCAGCAGCAGTTGGTATCAAAAGGCCTTTTCTTTTCTTCTTTGAGAGGCGGAGAATCCTATTAGCATGTGAACATGCTAACATGCTTATGCAGCTGCGCTCTCTCACACTCTCGCCCCCACACATACATCTCCAAGGAGCTGTAATGACTGGGGGTGGTAAGTGCACATGCATTAGCACTCTCCAGGCTGTGAAGTGTCAATCAAATGTATGGCACCACCATCAGGTGAGGGAAGAGGCCAAAAAAACTGATCAATCTACATCACTACAGGCTGATAACTAAATCTCATATAGTATATGTACAACACAGCACACACTGCTGCCTAACGTGAGCAGGTTTCAGGGTCTGTGTATGTGTTTTCTTCCCTAGCTCCCTGTGTCTGCCTCAGAAATATCAGTCTTCTCACTGTTATTTGTCTCTCAATCTCTCTTTCTCTGTGGCACAACTTTTCTCTTGGTCTCTCTCTCTCTCTCTCTCTCTCTCTCTCTCACACACACACACACACACACACACAGGGAGAGAGAAAAGAGAGAGCAACCATTTCAGGCAAGGTCAGATCATTTTGTTTTGGACTGACAGGAGGTAGCCTATGCTGGAGTCACACCTGGTGTCTCCTCTCCTGCCATCTCCACCTCTGATTTAGAGGCCAGAAACATGGCTGCTTCTCCCATTTTCAGTTTAATTTCAGTATCAATCTAACACCACAACACCCCCTGCCCCACACACACACACCACCACCACCACCACCACACACCCACAAACACACACACCACCTTCTCTCTCCCACAGCCCAACGTGTCTGCACCCACACACAAACACATACACACACACAGAAACATGCACTCTCATGCACTAATAGATTGACATATTGGTGCATACACATTCACACACGCACACACTCACACACACACACACACATATACACACAAGACGAAACGTGCATTTATACAGTGACCATACACTCATAGCTGGAGAGCCACAAGAGTGCCCAAAACTGTCCAAAATTGGTGTTACAAATACAGTGTATTACACTGTCTCCATAACTCAGTAACTGCAGGCAAGCCTCAGGTTGTTGTATAGCATTCCTTATCTACATTGGGTCTGTTAAATATTCAGAGAGATTCTCCATTCAATCTATCCGAGCAACGTGACGTGAGCGGCAGAAATAGAAATGGATAGCGCAACCGAAGTTCTGCTAAAATGTCACTCAGCATTCCGTCGTGCAGCACTGTGTAATATTGCATTCAGTAAGGACATTCCAATTGAAAACCAAGTGATCAAACAGATTTTGCCGCTAACATTCGGTTGCGTCGCAGACAGAGAATATGAACTTGGTCCAAATGCACTGGTACAACCCATCAATGATGATGAAATGTGATGAGAGCTTAAAGTTGCTTGGAGATGAGCATAATGGCCATAAGAGATGCCAATGCAAGCAGTTGTTTACCTCTGTGACTCTTGATTCTATTATCTTTTATGAGATACTGCCCCCGGTGAATCTTCAGGGTCCATGGTCCGTCAGGTAATTTTGCTGGTCTGGCCCGCTTCATTTCCTTCAATGAAATTACTGCACCAGGTGCGCTTGGCAGGCTAAGTTAATTTAACAGAGGGCTCTCTGACCCAGAGCTGTGCTTCCTGCAGAAAGAGCGGATGTAAAGTCTGTGTTTGTGTTTATCTATTACAAGCACAAATGTAATCACCCGTTCTCAGATGTATAGTTCTTTATTTGAATAAACCTGGGAATAGAATATTTACTTCTGTGATGCACTGTTTGGGGGTCTGGGGGCAATGATTGCTGATAAAGGCTTTATCTTTATTCTCTGTTTGTTTTAGGAAGGCAACAGACGTGGGCCCACTGGTAAGGGTCTCAGGCTTGTGACTGAAGGGTAGCAGGTCTGAATCCTGACCAGGATGGAAAATGTGGGTGGGGGAAGTGGTTGAACATTGCTGTCCCATCCACCATCACCATCACAGCTGAGATGTCCTTGAGCAAGGCACCTAACCCCTCACTCCTCCCTGGGCGCCACACCAGTTGACTGCCCACTGCTCCGGGTTAGTGTGTTTCACCTCAACATGTCTGTTATGTGTGTGTCACTAAGTCACAGATGGGTTAAATGCAGAGAATTTGTCAGAATTTCAGAATTTGTCAGAGGTACCTATCAGAGGAGGCAAATTGCATGCATAGATTCCATATATTGAAGAGCCATACAGCTGCTGTGGGCTATATGGTATTTGAGCATGATGGTTCTTTGACCTCCTTTTCCTGTGTCAAGATTTTGCACAGTGGCTAAAGGGGAAATGTTCCACTGGGCTGATCTTGAGCAGCTGAAATAAGACACACACACCACTGGATGAATTCAAGCGTGTGTTTTCCTCTTCTGAAATCGGTTAAGTGTGACTGAGTTTTTGCTGAGTGATTGCCCATTTCTTTGTTCTGCCCCATCTCACATATACCAGAACCACCCCCAGTCTCCTCCCAGTTCACCCTGCTCTTTATTTATCCTCACTTTCTTTTCATCGTCTCCCTCCAATTCATGTTATTCTGTCACTTTTCAAAAACACCATAAAGTTAAGTAGCCTTGTGTTATACTTTGGTAACACTTTAGATTAGGGTAAACATATTCACCATTAACTAGCAGTTTATTAATATGCTAATTAATAACATACTAGCTAATAACATACTAATGCTAAGGTATTAGAAAAGTGATTTGCAATGACTAACAAATGGCTAGTATGTTATTCATTTGCATGGTAATAAGATGCTAGTTAATGCTGAATATGTATACCCTAATCTAAAGTGTTACCTATACAGGTACAGGTTAAAATATCCAAAAGCAACAAAAAAACAGCAACAGAATCTGAAAATATTCCATGAGACCTAGCCATGGCAGCTTTGTGCATTGATTTGTACCGAAATCTTGTTGGGGTTCAGTCAGACTGAGAGAGAGAGAAAGAAAGAAATGTAATGGATCGTAATGCAGGCTGATGCATTAGAGGGGAGGCCAGCTTAGCATTAACAGTTGATCTCAAGCGACAGCTGTGTCCCACCTTTTGTAAGGAAACACACACACACACACACACACAGAGACTGCACTTTACAGAAAACCTGTCACACCATACATTTGTATCTTTTTTCCCTTTAAATGAGCTGAGTGGGTAGATGTAGACAGTGTGGAACAGAGACATGTGACAGTAACACTCTGCTACAAAACAACACAAGAAACATCTCAAGGAGTGCGCGCATGAGCGGTTGTTTTGTGGGCAATGGAAATCGAGTTGTACTTGTGTCTAAGAAATAAAATGTATTGAATGTTTTCAACACAGAACTGCCTTGCAGTTGCAGTTTGTTTTGACTTAAATTTTTGTTGCGCAATATAGAGTAAGTCTGAAAACAACGTATCCATATATGGTGCTGTTCTGGATTTGTTTTGAAACAAACCGAACTAAAATATAATTATCTGACTGAAACAACATGTCCATGATGCTGTGAGATTTGAGGCTCTCATGATGAGGGAGCCTTTTCAATTAGTTTCTGATGGTCCTCTTGGCTGGGAGCAGTGAAATAGAGCCCCTCTTGCATCTCTCTCTCTCTCTCTCTCTCTCTCCCTTTCATAAAATAATCATCATCTCTGCTCTCTGTCCAGATGGGCCAGATGGGCTCATACTCAATACATCCAGCCCAAAGAAGCAGAGAAGCCTTCCAGTCCAGCCAGCACCAGTGAGTCTCAGACAGCCTTGGAGGAGTAAGGCCAGACAGCCTTGTCTTCTATGGTGACACCCTTAGAAGACCTAGAAGAACCCCACCTCCCTGAGTCCCCCGTCACCTGTAGAAGGGGAGAAAGAGACCCTTCTCACCTCGTTCATGTCCAGTTCCACCTCACAGATTTGGAGGATCAGATGAAAACAAGATGGCTGCCTTTAGCACCATCCCTTTGTCCCTGCACGTGATCTGTGGATACAACTGTGACAGTGTGCAGGTCTGTGAATTGGAGATAATTATCACCGTGTGTAAGTGTGTTTTTGCTGTGGGCTTCAAGTGAAACTTGGGCAAGAAGGGAGAATAAAGAAAGATAAGACATCTTTAGTTTAGTTTAAGTCTGCCTCTTTTGGTTAGTTAGATTTGGTGTGATTTTGTTTGGATCAGTTCATTCCTCTGGCTCCATATCTGGGTCAAGTTCCTGACCAGTAGGCCTCCCTGTTGGGGTTGCTTACTGAAAGTAGTATAGGTGTTGATCACTCTGGTCATTCTGTGGAGAGACCTGAGGAGTGTTGATGGAGAGTGGGGAGCAGACAAGGTTCCAGTGTAGTAATCCTCTGCATGATTGCTGGTATTTGATTAGAGAGATCATTATTAGCTTTCAGTATGGGGGCTAGACAACCGTCTGTGTGCTCAACACATGATGAAAGCTAACAGCACAATCCTCTAACAGCACATTCCCACTGTTCATATCTCACTCCCCTTTATTCACCTTTAACAAGCCAGGCAGTCCCGCTCCAAATAAGAGCTGATATTCACGTTTTAAGCAATAAACAACTGATGCAACAAGTTACTGTGATAGTTATACATGCATGTATTTCAAATGTAACCTCAAGTTAATTGGTGTGTAGTGCACTATGGAAATACAATACACTCTATATAAATAAAATAATTCTAATACGTCTATTCTAGTACTACAGTATACTGAATACAAAATTGGCCATAATTGTTTACTGTGTAATAAACTGCAAGCAAATGACATCAACTGTGTAGAACAGCTCAACAGGAGGAAACAAAGCTTGTTTAAGCAAGATTGTTTACACTTGGCATGTAAACATGTACAAATAGGTATCCAATATCTAAGCTATGTTCTGTGCAAAACAGGTTGTTCTACTTTTGACATGTTTTGCATGACTTTACTGAGTAGTTCCATTCATTGAAACTGAATAATTTGTTACTCACTTTGAGGAGGAGAGAATATGACATAATCTACAGATTCCTCAAAAACAACCATAACAAATCAATTTTAAACACAACTAATTTTTTCCACCATTTTTGCTCTGTCTGCTTTCATGTACTGTGCTGCCTTGGATGTCAAGCCTGTTCACTGAGATTAGTTAGCTGGCATGGAGCTTCCACAGAGTCTTCTATAATGTGTTATGTAAGATTGTGCCCTTTACACTAGCCTTAATGAAGAGAGCGAGACAGATGAGAATGGAAGAGAGTGACTGAGAGAGAGAGAGAGAGAGAGAGAATTGTGAGGGTTAGAGGGTAAATTTAAAGTATTATACAGACAGAAACGAAGGGAGTTCTAAAATATGTCATAGTCAAAGGAGATGTCATAAGGTCACTGCATTTTTTAAATGGCTGATCTCAAATGCTCAGGTGGTGAATCTGTGAATCAGCCTTCTAATTTTAGGACAGAAGGAAGCAGTTGAAACAGAACATTTCTGTCTCAAGTCATCTCTCACTGAAAAGTTTGAAATATCTGCATTCATTCCACATCCCATTAAAGTGCAACTGTGCCACTTTAAGAAGAGTTTAGAAGAGTTTTGTAGTTGCCTGGATACCAAAGGACCTCACAGTAGGCAAAACAAAGCATGAATCGTCACGGTGATCATTAGAATCACCGGTTGAGATCCCGTGGCTTGTACAAAAATCTATATGTATTGGTGAGAATTTAAGATATTGATGTAAAATTGGCAACTCTGTGGTTAAAAAATCTCTTTGACTTGCAACGTCCGCTTTAAGTTTCCTATGTTTTGGGTCAGTGCTTCTGTTTTGATTGCATTGATATATATTATAAGCAAATGACACTATACCTTTAGTAGGGGTTCAAATCTCTTACCAGAATATGAAAGCCCTGAGCATCAGTGAGCATCTGCTTATTACCTGTACCTTTACTGCTTATAAAGTTGCACAATTTATCCTTTTGTTTCACCCCACTTCTTTATCACTCTCTTTCTCCCTGCCTGTGTCTTCCACGAATTTCGATATGAAAAGTTGTCTGTCTTTTAGCTGAGCACAGCAGAAACCTTTGTGTTAGATTTCTTGGATGGTTCCTGTAGTGCTTGGGAAGGACATCCTTTGTCTATAACTGTAATTACAGGCAGATAGGAAGCTTCTCACTGTGTGTGAGTGTGTGTATGTGCGTGTGTGTGTGTGTGTGTGTGTGCATCTATTCAGACCATCCATTCTTCAGCAAATGGCAGAAACAAAAGAGCCAGTGAGAGTTGGCCAACAGCCACTTCCTGACTAAAAGAGTCTCATAATATTATTGAAGTCAGGTGGTATGGAAATGCACAGACAGGTTTTGTTTCCCTGTCCAGGGCTCTGCTGAATAGCTGAAAGTTTTGATATTTATTCGCTGCATTGGCTTTTTACAGCAGACAAGTCAATGAATGCAGAGGTGTAGAGTTTGCAACATTTTCAATGTACAGCACTTTTTCAGCTGTCATACTTTTGAAATGTTCTTGACACAAACTTGACATGTACAGTAAACTGGCATTAATATGCATTCTTACTGCATCTAGGAATTTATAGACTGTTTCAAGTGGAGTTCTATTATTATTATTATTATTATTATTATTATTATTATTACCATAGTTGATCCCACAGGGATTCCTTTTCAGTGTTCCATATGTCTGTTTGATATAAAAGTAGAAGAAGTAGTTTAGGAACAAAATAAATATCCAGGCATTTTTTTTACAGTCGCTCATATACAGTTTCTCACAACTATTAGCTATCGCCATGTCTGTTTTTCCTTATTAAGACACTGGCAGCTGTTTCTTCTTCGTCACCCTTTCTAACCTGGCCTGCAGTCATATTTCCATCCTCAACCTCGTATCAATATTTCATACTTACAGTACTGTCAATGGTAATGATTCTTTTCAGTGGTTAAATACATTATTGAAGATTGAAAGAGCTGTCTTGGTTTAACAGCATGCTACATGCATAATTCAGACATGCGCTGAGATCTTTTTTGGGGGCAAGTGGTGTGTGTGTGTGTGTGTGTGTGTGTGTGTGTGTGTGTGTATGTGTGTGCGTGTGTGTGTGTGTGTGTGTGTGTGTGTGAGAGAGAGAGTGAGTGTGTGTGTGTAGGGGAGTGTTTGAGAGGGAGGAGAAACTCTTTAAACTGGTTAGTGATGATACTGGGTTGTACAGGTTCTGTTGTATGACAGCAAAGTGCTGCTAGAGAGGTTTTACAGCATAGAAAAGATCATCTGATTGCTCTTGAGCTCTCCACAGACACAAGTGATGCTGCGTTAATGGGCTCTCCAGTGTGGCAAATGGAAGTAATCTAATGTATCAAATTAATCTGGAAGCTGTGCATCACAGCTGGCTTCAGTTGCTGTCCTGGGCACTTTTCATGTAGCCTGATTTCACTTTGTGCAAAGCATCTGTTACCCTCAGTTGGCATTACATTAGATTTCCTTCTTTGTGGGCAGTTACTTTCTCTAAACTTTAAAAATATTGGGCACACCAGAGCCTTCTATCCCCTGATTGCCAGTCAAAATTTTGTCGAAGGAAACCTAAGCTAATGGAGAGATCCCAGATGAAATGTGATATTGAGTTGAAGCGCTAGGCAATGTTAGCCTGGCTAGTTATCATTTGTATCAGCTTGGAAGTTCTCCAGTTCCTCACCATGATTACATGTGCAGGCTGGCAGGCATATACACAGTCAGAATAACAGAAATGCCTTGAAGTCTGTAGCCCCGTACAGAATACAGATCAGTAAAGAGGTCAAGCCCAGAAAAGAGGAGAAGAAGACATTTGATGGATATCCACTGAATAACATAATCAGTTAATGCACATTCCCTCTCTCTCTCTCTCTCTCTCTCTCTCTCTCTCTCTCTCTCTCTCACACACACACACACACTCACACACCTTACATGCTACATGGCAGCTTGCATTTGAGTTGGGCTCCAGGGGTGATCAAGTGTGAATAGTCTTTGATTGGAATCTCTTCTGATGCACACATGCCCTTGAAGTAAATGCATTGCCATGATCACTATTCGTCCACATGATCAAGCTGTTTGGCTGTTTGATATCGCATCTATAGGCACAAGTGGATTAAAAGAAGAAAGAAAGGGTTTAACCATAAGGGATGGACCACATATAATCAGACACTGAAAAAAGCAAAACAGCATTTATAGAACAACATGGTCATGGGTCAGGACAGAAATTCCATTGACAGAATACCCCCAGCCAAAGAACCCTCCATCTTTGTTCTTTTTGTATATATTTTATAATACGATTACTGGTGTTGTTTCCTCGGTTGCCTCATCTGCATGATCAGGGGCGTAAAGTTCACCCCGCACCCCCTGCCAGGCTAGCCTGGTAATAAAACCAGCCCCTTGTTCTCCACTTTGTTTTTGTACAAAGGGTCTGGATGTTTGGTAGCGAGATCTGATTGCTTGCTGGAGGTGTTTAAAAAGATTGGATCAGCCCTTGAGTGACAGCCTGCCTTGACTGATAGCATTCTAGCTCTGTATTCACAACCTCTCCCTCTGTTCGCTGATTGGACAGGTTAAAATGCCTCCAGAGACTACAAACTCAATGGGATCAAATACAGACAAGCACTGTAGGGAGATGATAATTGAGTGGAATTCCGTATTAAGGAATGGCCGGGCTACTGCGACGCAGGAGGGGCAGAAGGAGCTCCACCTGTCAAACCAAAGTTTTTTCTCACTGTCCAAAAGTTAGCTAGCATTGTGTTGCCTTAAGCATATAGGTACCATTGATGCACAATACATACAATCACAATTTAGACATAAGAACATAAAAACATAAATACCGACAGCACTCAAAACAATAAAAAAATTAAAAAAAATTTTCATTTGAAAGGATGGTTACAGCAAGGTATCTTTCATGTTAATTTGAAGTTTGAAAATGCAATCACAGTTTGACATTTTTCATTTAGCTAGAGTCGTTCAAGGCTTAAGCATAAAAACTGGGAGAGAAATGTTCTCACTAATGCCTTCCCTTCACTCCACCTGGGGACAATATACAAGAGACTAATTAGAAGTGTGATTTCTACCTACCTCTCGGCCTGAACATATTCAGGATGCACTCAGTGGGATATATTTGTGTGTGTGTGTGTGTGTATGTGTTTGTGTGTGTGTGTGTTTGAAAGAGAAAGAGAGAGTTATGTATTGTAATGAATGACATGATTACAGAGAACTGGAGTCCTGTAGACCTCAACACTATTGTTCTACAGACGTCATCATTAGCAGAGCTTCACTGTGTTGCTCCCCAGCCAACCAATTTTCCCACACTTACAGAAGATGCTTATAGTGTATATACTGAATGTGAAGAAAGCACAAAGAACATCTCACAGCGAAGTTAGAAAAAAGGTACTAAGAAAAAACGTAAAGTCAATGACATATGAACAATTGTCAGTATTAATATTTAATTTGAAACATGTCTGCTTTCAAGTAAATGTTGTTTAGTATGCAGTATGCACATTTGCACATGCTTTAAAAACTACATGTCAATTTATTGATGAGCTTAAAAAGTTTGTACAAAGTCTAGGACAAGATAGAATAAATTCAGGTGCTAAAAACTCTAAAAACTCCATCTAGTACAGGGACGTAACTTTGTTAAAGAAATGACAAAATCATCAATTCATTAGGGAGGCACTGAGTGCATTGGTAATATGTATCATTGAAGTGTATGTATTGTGTGTTTCCAGACTTCAAGGCCATGTATACAGTAATTTCTCAGCTATTAACTGAACTTAATACATTGATTTGGCTAAATTTGTCTGAGGTCAGCTCATTTGGCTCTCAACACATGAGCAAGGGCTGCTGATGGTTGTTCGTCAGATTGGAGAGACAACCTTCTCTGCATTGCATCACTGTGAGATCACAGATCACATTTTCTGGCACCTCAGCCCTTCATTTTTTTGACACAGTCACACAAGATTACTCATAGCAGCCCTGGAGGAGACAGCAAACAGCCTATAAATCAGGTCCTTTTATCGCCCTTCACAGTGTAAAACAAGGCGCAGTCTCAGAGCGGCAGTTTGATTTACAGCAGGCCAACGGGAACCTGCGGAAAATAAATTGTCACGGGCCGCCGCTGACACGTTTGTAATAATTAGAAGGCACACGGAGCAGGAGCTGTTTTCTGCCTCATTTTGCAGTAGGGGCCTCCATGGGAGTTCTGCATTATGAATTTTTCACTCAGTCATTTGCTAATGGTTGACCTAATTTTTTAGGGTGATGACTTACATATTATTTGTTGTTGCTGTTGTTGTTATTGTTTACTGGGGAGACTCTCCCCTCTCAGCTCCAGCCCCAGATTGCTGCAGGCTCCACACCTCCCCTTTGCATGTGTTTAGAATCACCCCTTTGCTCCAACTTAAGTCAAGTCAAGTTAGTGGGTTCACAATTATTGTACTTATAAGTGAAAACATGGATTTCAAACAGTCCTTTAGTCTGCAGGGCCGGGTGTAGCCTTTTTGCTTCTAGGCCAGGTGAAAAACTGAAGAAAAAAAAAGAAATGCATTCTGATGCCCCCCTGAAATCTGAAACCTAGGCAAGTGGCCTAGTTTCCCTATGCCAGGAACCGACCCTGGTCTAAAGTCCAGTCTTATATATGCAGTCCTGTGTGTGTTTGAGTGAAATGGGGGGTGTCCGCTTTGTACAGACCAAAGTCGAGCCCTCTTACACTGATACAGAAGATCATTGAAAAGTTGATATTGTGACCAGATGTGACACTTCTACTTACACATACCAGAACTATTCATGTTTGCTCCCATTGTAACGTATTATGTTTCTCTATCTTGGTATTCAATGACCTCTGACCTAACTCCAGGTCATTACAGCATTTTACAGTACAGTTCTAAAATTTACATTAACTGCCACTCAAAGTACCTACTCCAGTCCATTGTGACATCCTCGAATGGAACATTCAGTTGGCAACATTCTAATGGTCTTGTTGAAACAAGTGTACATCGAATGTATTTTGGCATGTGAAAGCAAGGGAAATATAATTAAGCAACCTAAACTACATGTTCTAAGTATGTACATGTAAAGTATATGTTCTAAAAGCACATAACCCTCTAGATGTGATATAAGATGTGTTATATACATTTCTTTATACTTTGTTGATCCATAAGGTGTGCGTAGTTCTGCACTGGATACAGGCTAAAGTGATATCCTTAAACCTAAATATTACATTAAACCTAAATATTATATATTTTTAGAAGCATATATTCTATCAAGATATCATGTCATCAGTTCTACACGCAACCTACAACCCTTGCTCGATACATTGTTACGTTGTGATCTCTACATAGTGTTGGATATAGGCATTTTAACCTGTTCTAGGTAAATTACATATCTAAACTCATGTTACATGACATGTAAAGAGAAAATGCTTCTATAAAATGTATAGTTAGACTGTTTCATTTGTTTTCCCTCACTGATACAGGCACAAATATAGCAGCTAAACATATGTTTCCCCTATATCCATTATAGACCTATGGACAGGCCAAAGTGCACTAAAGAATGGGGAACACATCTATACTCTTGTGGAATTTATCTAGAGGTAATAAACGTTTAGAAAATGTCTAGTTCAGAACTTATTTCTGCTGACTAGAACAGGTCAAAATATATTGGTCAGTCACTTCTACAGCGTATATCCAAAACAGGATGTATCAAGCAAGGTGGGTCATGTCCAAACTGATGATACATGATATCATGAGGATATGTGTTTCTACAAAATATAATATTTAGGTTGTCCAATCAGTGTTCCCTTAATGGACAGGTCAAAATGCATCATCCGGACACCTGATTAACTTGTATCCAGTACAGAACTATGCACACATTAAGTATGTTAAGTATGAATGTGAAAAATATCTAAACACATA
Source organism: Tenualosa thibaudeaui (assembly GCA_027481765.1). Lineage (NCBI taxonomy): Eukaryota > Metazoa > Chordata > Actinopteri > Clupeiformes > Clupeidae > Tenualosa > Tenualosa thibaudeaui. The sequence continues at coordinate 4,331,047 of JAIFZK010000001.1, read as the reverse complement.
TTATAAGACATCTAGAGGATATGAGCTTTTAGAAAACATATAGTTTAGGTTTCTTAACTATATTTCCCTTGCTATCACATGCCAAAATGCATTCGATGTACACTTGTTTCAACAAGACCATTAGAATCCTGCCAACTGAATGTTCCATTTGAGGATGTCACAAAGGACTGGAAAGTACTTTGAATGGCAGTTTCTGTAACTGTACTGTAGAATGCTGTAATGACCTGAAGTTAGGCCACTTTTGAAATCCCCATCTTGTAAAAGTATGGCAATAAAAAAATGTCACTGACCAAATTCAATGTTATGATCCAAAAATGTAAACTAGAGGTCCTAAGGATGCCAAAAATGTAAACATCTCAAATACTTATTGTTTTAAGGGGTTCGGCTGGATTTTGGATTACCTCCTGACTGCAGGTAAAATACACAGAGCTGGTCTGCAGCCTCATGCATCACATTGGGCTTATTTATCGTCTTTGCTGTACTTCGGTGCAAATATACCATTTGCATCCTAATGTTTTTCTCACCCAATTACCACTGGGCTTTGCTTTTTTTGGATAGCTGCAAATAAGCTGGTATATTAACTTTTTAATCCTCAGGCATTATAAGCCTAGCATTACCATGTTTCATCTGAGATTTACAGTTTCAAAGACAAACAAATCTGTGGCAGAAGCTCTGGCATCACGTATAGTGTGAATAATTATGTTTGGTATGAAAGCAGTGATTATTTGCTGAGATGAGATTAGCCTGGCACTGAATTCCTTGAGGTAAGGTAACATGGTGTTTGTAAAAGAGAAGTGTGAAAGGTATTATTGAAGGAATAGAACATATTTTCAAAGGAAACAGTGTGTGCACATGTGAGTGTCACATTGGAGGACAGACCTCACCTCTGCTACAGAGGAGATAACAAAGACCAAAGTACTTCAAGAGAGGAGTGTTTGTGTGTACATGTTTATGTTTGATAGAGAGAAGAGTTTCCAATAAGTCTTTGAGTTGTGACATGTCCCAGTTTAAAAAAAAAAGTTTATTCTTCTAGAATTTTCTTGTCTCCCAGGTAGCACATCTAGTATCAGTATCAAACAAATGAACAACTGTATGATCTGAGGTGCTGTCTTCACTCAGGGTGCCGTGGATTATCCCGATCGACACAAGATTGTGATTTCACACTTGCTTTCCATGCGGATTTATGAGCATTAACTGAAATGGGATTGGGAACATCTGAGTTTTCTGTACTTTTTCTTTTTGTTTTATATAACTTATGTAAATACATTTTTGCTTTATTCCATATTGTCATGCCTTGTCTGACAGGCTGCGAGTCAGTTTAAACTACATAAATACATTGCATTGTATAAAATAATGCAGCGTTGAAATGAACCACTAGGCATTTTAATATTTGTGTTTCTTCTGTCACCATTATCAAACAAATACAGTCAATACCGAAAAAAACACAGCCAACTTAAACGTCTGTTATCCCTGTGTGTGCCACCTCATACTGCTTAGTCCAGCAAATACATCCTGCATGCAATCTGTATTCAGACCCAGCAATTGCAATTGTCCCTGTGGCTGGCTGCTGTTGCCGTTGTTTGTTTGTTTCTGTGTGCCATGATTCATGCTTCTGTCTGCACTTTCTTGAGCTTGGCCACAGGCTATCTACACAGAGCTCTTACAAAACACAAAAAAGAAGACAGGATAATTATGTTTCAGTTACTTGACAGCACGCCCACACTGCACAAGCATCTTAAACACACAGGCTACATACATAAATAAATAGACCACTCTGCTGACTGACCTGGAGTCAGTGTCATCAGTGTATACTTGCTAAGTCACACTAACAACTGAGCTAAGTCTCACAAAATGCTGTATGCTCAGTTTCATATCATCTGCACAGAAAGTCTTAAAGGGAGGCTACACCAAATGCATTAATTCAAATATAGAGCAGTCTTTTCAATGTATTTTGATGTAACTTAACGTAATGCTTCCGTAATGTATCCACTCTAGACGTGAAGTGAAAGAGAAAGAGAGAGAGAGCATGTCTACAATGTACATCTGCCTTTCTGACATCTCCTTTTAGTGAAAAGATTGGCCTTTCCACACATGTAGTCTCTCGAACCTTTTCTTCGTCTGCGGATCCATCATACCATTTCTCTCCTTCTCTTTCATGTCATTCATTCATTCTTTCCCCTAATGGCTCCCTCCAGCCAAACTCCAGCAGAGAGCCGTTCACTCATGCTGGGCAAGTCAGCCTGAGAGAGCAGAGACGCATTTGGATTCATGTTGAGTCCAAGCGAGAGACTACCAGTACAAAAAAAGTGAACCCAGCATGAAATATAGAATAGACGCTGCCGTCCGTGATAACTTGCATAGCATACAACTCAACAGGAGAAGAGAGAGCGTTTCAGTCACCCGAAGACAGAGAAGCACTTAAACCCAAGGAAAGGAAAACCCCATGTGACCTTGTCCAGCAATGTTCTCTTTTTAACTTAAATATAGGGCAGAAAACCATATAGACATGTTGTACAATATACCTGGGGGTACATGCTACTTCAAGCCATTTCTAAGCCATATCCTTTGCCTGACAGGCTGGTTGTGGTTGATGTATGAAGGACAGCTGCCCAATCACAGTGTCCTAACAAGGCTAATGACACATGGGGATACCTTGCTATGCCTACAGAATCCATGTTCAACGTGTCTATAATGCTGATGTTGCCCAGTGGAGTCCCGGCGGGTCGTGTACTAATGAATGGAGGCCCATGGTGGAGAGGATGAGATGGGGAGGAATGAAAGCACTGAGCTGTGACCACACACCTCTCCCTCTCCTTCTCCATCTCCTCTCCATCAGAGGAGTCCCTCTGGGACCTTCTGTTGGCTCAGCTAGGCTAAATCTTCCAATGACAGTGAAATGACTGCCGCCCCTACAGACTTAGCAAGGCACGAGAGCAGCCGAGATGAAATTCAAACTCACAATTTCCAGACTACTACCCTGCTAGCCTGCTAGCCAGGTGCCTTAACCACTCCGCCACCACCCTTTATATTTGACAAAGGGTAAAAGCTTGTTGCGTGCCTACATCCTCAGACCTATCTCTTATGTGTGGGATTACAAATACAAGAGCAACAAAGTCTATTATCATTCCTTAGGCCTGGTTCATAGTCAACACAAGTATGTAAACGTCGCTGTAGACACAAGCTCACACGTGTACTCTGTGCGTTGTTTGGTATGGTTCCACTGACTCCCATGTTACTACTCGAGTTGTAGTTGTAGTGTTTGCATATGTTTACATTGACTATGAACATGCCCGTAGTGATGTCAGAGATGTTTGAGGTCAGATTTCAAGATTATTTCATTTGAATGCCATTCGACTACAGCAGAGATGCCTGATCATATTCTAAGCTGTGCAGCATCCCCCAGCACCCAGGCAGGTGGTTTTGCAGTGCTTTTGAAACGTGTCAGTGCTTGAGTCAGTGCCAGGCCTGTGGAGATGTGAAAATATGCAGCCTGTGCATCAGAGAGCAACCCCACCACCACCGGCCCACACCCCCCAGAGGTGAGAATGTGCCAGAATCCATCTGTAGTTTTCACAATAGCTCTTGTTATCGTGATAGTGGAAGGGACTAAAGGACTGGAGGAAGTAACACACACTCACACACATACACACACATAAACACACACACACACACACACACACACACACATGTGCACTAAGTCACTCATTCCCTGCTCTACTCAAACAAGATGCAAATAAGACCATTATTATGGCCATAAATCCCAAACAGGTTATGTGGACTTGAATCTACACAGTCAGAGCGTAGTTAATGACCTTCAACTAACATGAGCATCTTCACCTTGTTTATGACACACGTGCAATGCAGCACTCTGACAGAGATGAGGCGTATATCTGTAATATATGGCTCCTGTTATCCCTGTAAGCCACTGAATCGCTGAATTATTAAAATTAAACGTGACTGAAATTAAACAAATGCATCAGCACAAAATTGGATTGTGAAACAAATCATTCGCACGCAACGAAAATAAATCCATGATGAATAATAACTTGGGATTATAAGGAAAATTATGGAGTGTGAACGAATATTCACATACACCATTACACAAAGAATTCTCTTTACATTCTGAGCAGCCTAAGTGAGCATTATTTGAAAGAGATACATTATTTACAGCGTTGTTTCAAACAAATGTGGCAGGAACTACAAACATGGTGTAATGGGATATTGTGCATCGATGGACGGGCAAGTCAAGGAGAAAATGGGCTTCTCTGTATAGGCAACCAATCAGTCTTATAAAGCACAATTGGGGTGGAAAAACTGAGCTGAAAAAGAGAGAGAGGCCGAGACATTTTCAGCGTATGCAATGGTGTCAATTTTTTTCCTCCCAAAACCATCATCAAGCCAGACAGACAGCCAACAGAAGTTTATATGTAGAGTAATAATAATAATGACCTTGTGTGTCTATTATTTCTGTGAATCATGTCTGTTTCTGTAGGCAATCATATTCGGCATCTCTGTTATATTGGCAATTGTTATATTGGATTTCTGTACTTTTTTAATCAAAACACTACTCTCACTTCTCTCTCACTTGTTCAGGTGGTGTGTTGCCTAAAAGTACTATTAATTTATAGCAGGAAAAGTTTGCACCCAAAATGGCTGGTAGCTAAATGTATTTTCTTGTCATCTCATCTTACCTCTGCTGCTGAGATGAGAAGAAAATAAACTGAACCAGTGGCCATTTTGGGAGTGCGACCATTTTTGTCAATACTTCAAGAAGGAAATGATTGTTTTGTATACCCTACCAACTCTGAATAAGATAAGTGAGTCAACAATTTGACTGTTTTCCTCCCAGTATGAGGCCATTTATTTAGTTTGTCTGACCACTCAAGAGTGAAAATTGTTAATGTTAAGAAAACCAAACAAACAAAAAATCTAACTTATTAAGCTCCTCTTCCAACCATCTGCAAAGCCCCATTCACATGCACATCTCTTTTTTTTGCAGATGACAGTGAGTTATATCAAGCATCATTTAAAAAATATTCTTACTAAAATGGTGCTCAAACCAAGGCCTAGGCCTTTCGAATTTTACACTTAAAAGCTGTTGAACCAAAGCATGTCAGCAGAATTTTTTGCCAACCCAGAACATAAATAAGCCCAGGTATGCAAGCACAGATACTGCCGACCTCTTAAGGGCTGGCCTGTAGCAGTCTGTCAGAGAGTGAAAACAAATGAAGCCCACTGCTTACCCAGGATTTGGTCTATATCTCTCCCTCTGTGTGATGCTTGTGGTGACAAACAATGAATCATAACACCCTCTTCACACTCCCTGTGGGTTCCGGTTGTGCAGTAAGATGCACTGGACCACAGAGAGGAGTGTTTTCAGGGGAAAAAAAAATATATATATATTATATATATATATATATATATATATATATATATAGAGAGAGAGAGAGAGAGAGAGAGAGAGTGCAATCACGTGTGTGTTGCCTGTATTATAACAAGCACTGGGGTGCGAGCTGGCATGGCAATATAAAAGTGCAGTTTAAAAGATAGATGGTGTCTCTTCCCTCGTCAATATGTATGCATTGTCTTCACTTGCTGGATTGTGAGAAACTGTTAAATTCATTGGGCCAAGGCTGCGGTTGGACTGCTTTTTAATGGAAAACGGTGTAGGCAGGAATGTGCTGTGTGACACTTGAGTGCAAGCATGTGTGCTTGCCTGGTGTGGCATCATATGAGCACAGTTTAGGAGATTAATGCTCATTTGTTCCCTGGTACATATGTATGTAATGCAAGGCTATAGCCATGATCATGCAAAGACAATGCACAAACACAGCAAAGAGAGGCTGCGGTTTTAGCGTTCTAGCTTAATGAAATACAGGGCCACTGTATATACAATCCATGGTTTTTATATTGTGTAGTACTGGGAGTGTAACAGTGGGTACCATGGCACTGTGATGGTGTTGTTTAGGAGATGGATGATACCACATGGCCTGGTCCATATGTGGCGTCTCTGAGCGCTGAGCAAGAAGCAGAGAGGGTGACGGCTTCATGTCCCATCAGCCTCCTGTGTCGGTGATCCACGTGAGCTCACTCTCACGCCCCTTGGGTCCAGATCAGCTTTAGGACGTCTCCTCCATCCCAGGACGTCAAACACAGGAACTCTAATGAGAGAGAGAGAGAGAAAGACAGAGTGAGAGAGAGAAGGATGGAGGCTTGTATTTACACAGCTTAAGGGAGCTCCACAGAGTAGGACCTCAGTCCTCAGAGTGGGCTCTGATGTGTAGAGATGTTACCACAGGGAAAGAAGCAACCCAAGGATGTCTGTTTGAGCTTTTTCTGTTTTTAAATGTTTTGTATCAGAGGTCCTTGGCAGTGGGTTGCTGCTTCACAGCTAGTCTGTGTACTGACTTGGCAGGCTACAGATTCAGCTCTTCTACTCTGTCTGTGTACTGACTTGGCAGGCTACAGATTCAGCTCTCCTACTCTGTCTGTGTACTGACTTGGCAGGCTACAGATTCAGCTCTCCTACTCTGTCTGTGTACTGACTTGGCAGGCTACAGATTCAGCTCTTCTACTCTGTCTGTGTACTGACTTGGCAGGCTACAGATTCAGCTCTTCTACTCTGTCTGTGTACTGACTTGGCAGGCTACAGATTCAGCTCTTCTACTCTGTCTGTGTACTGACTTGGCAGGCTACAGATTCAGCTCTCCTACTCTGTGTGTGTACTGACTTGGCAGGCTACAGATTCAGCTCTCCTTCTCTGTCTGTGTACTGACTTGGCAGGCTACAGATTCAGCTCTCCTACTCTGTCTGTGTACTGACTTGGCAGACTACAGATTCAGCTCTCCTACTCTGTCTGTCAAACAAATGCTCCTGAAAATTTTGCCTCACTCTTGCATTCCTCTGATCTCAAGGATATAACCATTGCCAAAGGTAAAGGTTTTTTTTTTTTTTCTCGTAACTATGCTGCTGTTTGTGTGCAAAATAAAGTAACATATTTCATATACAAATCAACAAAAGCAACAATACCCACATGCGCCACTACAGACAAAAAACACAGTGTGATTCTGTTTCCACAGAAGTGGGAAGAGCATGTTAGACAAACAAACAAACAAATGTTTTTCTTTCACTAGTGAAGCACTAAAACTAAATGGTTAATCCGGAAGATGACTGTGTGCTCTTTGGTACATGCCCATGTGAAATTGTAGGCAAATGATGCTTCTCCGGTTGGCAGCATCCGTAATTCATTGTGACACTTGGTTGCCCATCTTAATTTAACCCCCCCCCCACACCTTCCCCACCTTGCACACACTTCGCCCCTTCTCCCTTAATAAGTAAGATTACATTTTCACTTCCCTTCATATGGAAGCAAATCTCAGCTGCACTTACCCAAAGTGAGACGAACCGATCACTGCAATACCAAGAAACACATCACTAGGGACATTTTAATCACAGTGCTGAAGCACCCCTTTCAATACCGCCCCAACCCCCCACCCCCGCCAACTTCACACACACTCACTCACACACACACACTCACACACCCTTCATCCCTTGATGGTCATTTCACGCTCTCCTGATGATTCGAACATCCTGTTGCTCTTGGCAACGAATCACATCAGGGACCCAGCACCAGATAATACATCCTCACGATGGAGGCCCTCTTGGATTAATATTTAATTTGTGAGCATATGCTTCAAAGCGGAAAAGCAGATTAGAGGAGGGTCCCCTGAGTTCCCCTCTCAAAGTAATACAGCCACCCCCCCCACCCACACCAAACGTGTGAGGTTTCACCGTGGGGACAATATGCAGTTTCCCCCTTTAGCCTCTCTTATGCTGTGGCAATAACAGGAAGTTAACAGGTAGCAAGCGCCTCACTGACAGATGAAAATCCTGCTCAGCGCAGACAGTGGTGGAGCTAGAATTTTGTACATAGGGTGGCCAAGGCTATTTCAGGGGGTCTGAGTATGACAACAAATGTGTGGTCTTGAGCACCTTTGAATAACACAGATAAAGTGTGTGGGTGCCAAAAACCACAAATATACACACATGCATGTGCACACACACATGCACACACTCAAGAATGCGATGGAGATATGCACAAATTTAAATATGTAACGTAATTTCCAAGGTAATTTTCTTGCCAACTGTTTATCGCAGAAACTAGCAACTAGTGTTCACCCTTAACCACGTCTATGAATGTTCAGTTAGATCATGGCCCTGAAGTAAGTAGCTTACTTACAGAAGCGCAAACAAGCTCTCTGAACATTTCAAACTGGATTACAGTAGCCAAGAATGTAGCCTATAATTTTAGACTATAGCTGTGCTCGAAATATCTTTAGTTTTGGATTCAATAAGATTGTTTAGATGTTTTAACATCTCTTTTAAAGTTTGTAGAGTTCACTACACATTACACTAAGAAGAATGCAGTTAAATATGATTACAAGCAACTTAATGCATTATCTGTCTGGTTAACCATTTATCACAGTAACTCTTTCAGGTTGTGTACTTTACATTACATATACATTTTACTTTACTTTACTTTACATTTACATTATATACTGTATGGTAGACCATATGCTGTGTGTTATAAAGACTGTGAGTGTGAGAGCAGTTCAACAGAGAAAAGGGTGTTGTTTTGGAGAGGAATGCAATATGCTCAAGTGGTTAAATGATTAAACTGATTAACTAATTTCAAAATTAAAATTCTCACAAATTTATCACAGCAACTAGTACCATTTGAAAGTTCAGATTATGCACTTTTATGAGATGTGCGTGATGTGCATGATGTACATGTGTGACTAATACTGTGAGAGCAATCCAATTGAGAGAAAATTGGTGATTTAGAAATTTGATGTACAAATTTCAAAGTTTCTTTTTGGCAAACATTTTGTCAGAAACTAGCAAATGACACCACATGTAAATTCAGATTATAGTTTTATTTGATCTATCTATCTATGTATCTATCTATCTATCTATCTATCTATCTATCTATCTGATGAAATTCAGAAATTCATAGTATTTTATAAATCATACAATTTTATAAATGCTGGTAACAAAGATAATATCCTATAAAAAAAAATCATGGAAAAAAAAGGTTTCATTCAGACCACACCTCTGGTAATCTGACTTAATGACTTCATTTTTCCCTAAAAACTCCAGATGGGAGAAAAAACTGAAAGTGATAAATGAAAAATGGGCTGAACCAGAATGAGAGAAATGTGATAATGTTTTGGGAATGTGTAAAAGTGTGGTGTGATTTCTACCCACAGCCAAGGGAATCATACCAGTCATATCATCATCATCATATCATCATATCATACCAATAAAACCAGGCTACCCTTGTTCTACACTTTCATTTCCTACAGAGAGTCTGGACATTCCGTGGTGAGATTTGATTGTTTACTTGAGGTGTTGAGGAAGTTTATAAAGATTGGATCAGCCTCTGACTGATATCTTGCAGTTAATGATGTGCTGCTGTTCCCTGTGATAAGGATTCTGTGGACATTTTTTAAAGATAACACCTGTTCAGTAAAAAGACTTTTCCCAAGAACTATGCCTTTAGGGATGAAACACAGCCTTGTTCAATTATTCAGGCATTATTCAGGTTTTACCTGTGTGTTTTTTTGTTGTTTGTTTGTTTTGTTATTGTTTTTTTTTACCTTGTGGTTATCCTTAACGGAAGAAAGGAGAGTTCTGCTCATTAACACTCATGTCTCAGAGGATACATGCCCACTGGTATGAAAGGGCTATATAGAAGGGTTTATTATTTTATATTTGATTGCTGTTTATAGACCGAGTCTGCCTGACTGGAAAAATTATTGGCTTTGATGAGTTGACTGTTCATGATTTGCTAGTGTCTGACATACAGTTCATTAGACATACCACATGACTCAACCCAGGCTATCGGGTTTGGGTGATTAGAGACAGTGTGGATTTGTACAAATTTTAATCACCTAATGGAAAGCACATTGAGGTAAATATTTAGACTTGGAAGTAAAGGCCGTTCTAGGCACACAAGTTTGCCCACTTTAGTGGCCAGTCAGTCATTGAAAATTCAACTTTGCAGGAATTAGAGATTCTTCTCCATGAGGAGAGAATGGACTGAAGTGTACCTCGCTGAAGATAAAGATCACTGTCAGGACTTAATTCAGCACACTCCCCTCCTCTCTCTACAATATGTCCTTATTCCCATTCAGACTGTGTGCCAGCTTACTTCAAATGCACTCAATATGCAAGGCGGACAATGACTTCAACCAAGAGAAATGGGAAAGGATGTCTGACGCATGGCAATGCAACTCCTGTCAGTACATACTTTGTGGAATGCAAATTGGGCTTTACAGCTTTGAACATTAATCAGGAATGTGGAGGAAAGCGGTCTACATTGCTGCCAGTGACGAGCATGCTAGGCTAAGCACTGGATTCACACAGCCAGATATATTGAAAGGAAAGTTTTTGACCTAAGCTTTGCCACTGGGTGAATAGACTTAAGTAAGTAAATAAGTAAGTAAGTAAATGTAACCGGGGGAAAAAACATCAACACAAAAATGATACTTGTACAAAACCTATATAAAGGTACTATGCTAGCATGAATGTCAAGTGAAGGATAATGTCATAATATCAATTGAGGGACAGTTACTGAAAACACCTGAGATATAAGCACAAGACTTTTATTTAGCTTCTTAATTTATACAAAGAACAGGTATTTTTTTGGCATGCTGAATCTTACATGTGGAAAGGTGCACAAGACACCAAATATCACCCTACCATTCAGTCTGTTACTATAAGAAATGACTGAATCTGAGTTGAGAGTGTGTTTTTCAATTCTTTTTTATCTGTTCCATTCTATTATGTGACATGTAATTCACACACACACACTCACTCACACACACACACTCATGTACATGTGTGCGCGCACACACACACACTCTTTGAAGCACTTTGGTCTTTGTTATCCCATCTGTGTCAGAGGTGAAGACTGTCCCCTGCTGAAATGCTGAGAGCTCACTTCTCCTCAAACATTCACAGACAATTCAGAAAAGAACATAAAATAGAATATGCCCTTTCCAAAAACATTTTTGGTTTTGTTGATGATGATTTTCTTCTGTCTTTAAAAGGTCAGTTTGAAATGTGACAAATGTTAAGTGACAACTTGGACAGCAAGTGAAATTACTGTAATTGATGTCCATGGATTTGACAGTGAAGTTTGCATGTCTATTTTTTACAAGAATAGTAAAAAACAATACAGTACATATGACAAAACAATAAAATGTCATGTCCCCTCAACAGAAAGCATACTATTCAGATATGGATATTAAACCATGGCTGTTCATGTTTTTCATATGGTGTCTCAGTGGAGGTGTGCTGTCTGCCCTGGGGACAGGTATCTCCTCTGATATTAACCTGTCAGAGAACTGTGTACTACTACAGACTGTAAGGGCAGGAGTTGGAGTTTGGAGGAGTAGTAGCCTGAGGCAATCTCCCCTCTCTCTCTCTCTCTCTCTCTCTCTCTCTCTCTCTCTCTCTCTCTCTCTCTCTCAGTGCTATCCTCTGAGCTTCCTTCCACCTCCAGCTTTAATGGCCAATATATACCAGAGCATTCATAAGCAGAATTCAGAATTTCATTTTGCTCGCTGAGCAGAGGGAGGATGCATGATTGTGCGTGCCTGTGTGCGCTCGTGTGTGAGCTTGTATGTGCGTGTGTGTGTTTATGTGTGTATCTAAGCAGCACATAAATCCCAGGATCCATCTGTCCCCTGGAAGCTAGTAAGACAATGCCCTATAGAGAAATGACTACTGCGTGCCCTGCACCACTGAGAAGAGATGAGAGTTTCACACATAACACATCACACATAATGTCTGGGCCACCAAGGAACATGTGACCAGAAGTGAAAAAGTAAGACATACCACAAACCCGGGGTACCGCCGGGGGTACACCATTGCGTAAGGTCTAGCGTTAAATGTCATTTTTTATGTAAAGGGTCACCACCACAAACTGGTGGATTTTCTTTTCTTCATTGAGCAACATTAACATTCAACCTACAACACAATTCAAAACTTTACTATGACTTGCTAACAGGAAGTTGGCATGAGAAGATGGTGCAGGAATGTGACAAAAGTGCTGTGTGTGTGTGTGTATGTGTGTGTGTGTGGGGGGGGGGGGGGGCAGAGCTGGGTTTTCAAGAATTTCTTGAATGTAGAGAGGGTACCTGTTGCTCTGGTAGCACTGGGAAGGTCATTCCACCGGCGCGGAACAACAGATGAGAATAGTCTGGTTGACCCGTGCAAGGTGTTGGCAGTGCTAGATGGCATTTCTTGGAGGAATAGAGTGAAGGCCAGCATTAGTGATTTGGATTTGATGCAAGCCACTAAGGGTTGTCAGTGGAGCTCAGTGAACAGAAATGTTATGTGCTCTTTTTGGCAGGTTGAAAACCAGTCTGCATTCTGGATCATCAATAACACTCTCCCAGCACAGGGTAGATGACCTGTTAGGAGGGCACTGCATTTGTCAAGGCAAGTGATAACCAAGGTCTGTAAGAGGAGCTGGGTTGCATATTGGATATCATGGGAAACAAAAAGGTAACTCCTTAAAAGGTAACCATTCGACTGTGCTACTAAAAGTCTGTCCACAACAACCGATAAACAATAACCTGATTAGTTATCAGTGTCATGTGAACTAAAAACTGACTGACCCCATGACGCGTATATGACACAGTATATTTTTTTTTCTCTTTGTGTTATTAAAATAATACGAGGCACAGTAGTTCTAATGAAGATTATTTAAACTAGAGTTTAGTCTACAAAATAAAAAAAAAAACCTACAAGAGAAATAAAATTATTCTGACCATTAGAATGCATGAGGAATATTCTATGCGTAGGTCATTTATCAGAAGGGTTTTAAAGGTAAATTTATCAAATATTTTAATGTGTTATGCTTGCAGTCTTTCATCATTAGAACCAGAGACTATGAGCAAACAGCATAGAATTGTGAGTAGGGCAGACAGTGTCTACGTTGAAATGGTAACTAGATCCAGAGATAATACATGTTCGACTTGGCTGGACACACAAAGAGAAAGTGAAGGGAGAAACTAATGTGGGCCATTAGTTTCAAAGCTACTTTATATTCCAGTTCCAAATCCTGTGCATGAATCACCCGGAGGGAACAACCTGGGGTTGAAAAACAAAACTGCACAAACAACTTCACCATCGAGTCCTTGGTCTTCTGAATGATGTAAAGGAAGTCACTGAGGTTAGCATGATCAGCCAGAGATCCCAAACAGCCTGTCTGTTTTGGCTGCTACTGCATTGTCCAGCCATAATTCCTGATAACCACCTATGGACTGACTACCATGTAATGCAAAGTGGGATAATACTCTGAAACTATTATGATGCTTAGCTAAAACCATAGGCAACTTGTAGTCTGTCATGGTTACTACTGATTGTAATTTTTCTGCATGACCCCTGGCAGTTGGGTTTGCTCCTTGAGTCGTGGATCTGCCCATGTTTTCTTCCTAGACCAACTATACATAAGGGAGTTTTTCCTTGCCCCTGTTGCTTTTGGGTGCTCCTTCTGTGAAGCGCCATGAGACAATACTATTGTAAAAGGCGCTGTATAAATAAAATTTAATTGAATTGTTTTGCAATACCACAGTGTATCTCTGTGGTGCTGTATCAAAAGCAATATAAGTATGGGGAAGAGTGCTGTTTGTACACCGGAAACAACTGAATTTTTTTTGCAAGCACCTATTTAAAGTTATTTCTTTCACTATTTACTCTCAATTGCTGTTCTTACCATTCCCATCTATAAAATTGACCCTCTCGTTGTATCGAGTCAACAAGTGTCCACTCATTTTCCCTAGACCTCTTACACTTGTTTTTTTCTAGTAATTCACAAACAGGGAAAACACTATTAACGTGTGTGTGTGTGTGTCAATCATGGTGATGGCAGCATCATGGTCTATGGCTATATGAGTCCTGCTGGCACTGGGAAGCTGTAGTTCATAGAAGGGAAATGTGAATTCCAAGAAGAGCATGATCCCCTCTCTTAGGACACAGGACCACAAAGCAGGCATGGCAGTTTTACACAATACACAAAATATAGCACAGAAAAAAGGTGACCATGTTCAAATTAATAGCAATGCACAAAACAACATCAATTTCACAACAAAGTTTCGTTAAGCTCGTATTTTTGACTGAGGCGATGCATTCTTCAGGTTTTCAAGGCTAATGTGAAACTGCTGTTTATTATCTTTGTGTTATGTCCATGAAGATAGTTCTACAATTGTCAGTAAGGAAATTGACACTCTTCTGGTATCTTTTGCAACTACAGCAGAGAAGGCAGAAGTTCAAACGATGTGTTGCAACAGACATAGAAGAGAGAGAATTCAGCACAAAGGGTGAACATCTCTGTATTCTCATAGACTCTTTGCTGCCTCTCTCTGCTTTGGCATCTGCTCTCCTTTCCTGCTCCTCTTCACACTGATCCAGATCACAGCAGCAAGCAGCACCATCAGCCTGCAGCAAATCAGTGAGCCATATGCTTTGTAGAAAGGAGAGTCCCCCCCAAACAGGTCCCTGTACAGTAGATAGATCATTCCCTCAGAACAACCCATGAGGAATCCCGATTTCCCCATAATCCTTCCAGTCACTCTCCTGTCATCTACAAGTAAACGGAGGCTTCAGTCACTGAATATCTCTACCTTTGAAAACTCTGAGATCTCTGAAAACTCTGGTTTCAGACGTGGGCAAAATGGAGTTTCCTTCCTTGGTTTTCAGATCTCTGGTTGGCTTTCTATTAGTTTGACATGTTTTTGACAGCTTCCCTTGGCTGTTTTTGAGCATCATGCACACAGAATTATTTTCTAATGTGGGGAAGGAGAATATACCCGTTTTCATAAATACCCAGGTACGTGTAAACAAAGTCTTAGAAACCAGGAAGTCTTGAGGTAAGGTTGCTTATCTATAACCTCATGTTTCCATCTTTATGTATCACACTTCCCTCTGCTTTGAAAACTTTCCCAGTCAACAGAATATTCCATCCCTCCTGGACAGACATTAGCCTGACCTTGCCTTCCTAGCACTCCCTACAGTGCTAGTCTGAATTTGATTTCATTGAGCTTGTTGTCTCAGGAGGCATTTTAGCCTGTTCAATCAGTGAACAGAGGGAGGTGTTGTGAATACAGAGCTAGAATGCTACCAGTCAAGAAAAGCTGTCAGTCAGGGGCTGATCCAATTTTTTTAAACATAAACACCACAAGCAATCGATCAAATCTCACTACCAAATGTCCAGACCCTCCCGTATGAAATGAAAGTGTAGAACAAGGGTCTGGTTTTATTACCAGACATAAGTTTTGGTGTGAAATGTAAAGGGATATAGTACCAGCAGGTCAAATTTAAGGGGATGAGGACATCACACAGATATCCAAAATTAAAATGTGACACTTTCTTTTGTCTTTCTTTCACTCTTACCCTCTTTTTTGCTGTGTGTGTTTGTGTGTGTGTGTGTGGGGGGGTTGCCAGTGAAATAACTATGATATGCTATTCCTGTGGATATGTGACTAGCTGTGCTGTTGGTGTGTGTGTGTGTGTGTGTGTGTGTGTGTGTGTGTGTGTTTGGTTCAGTGTTCTCATGCAGGGCTGCTGGTTGTTCAGAACAGCAGGATTAATGCGGCCATTAAAAAGGCCTTTGTTGTTCTCCAGTAACCTCAGGAGACCAAACAAAGACAAAAAACACACACTGCTGTAGGAGCATGGAAACACTGCTGGAGTATTGGACTAAGGTATGCCTGTGTGTGTGTGTGTGTGTGTGTGTGTGTGTATGGACATGCATGTGAGTACAAGACTTGCATGTATAGTTAAAGCATGCAGAACCTTTGGGTGGTCTGTAGCGACTTAAATGTGTGTGTGTGAGTGTGTGTTTGTGTGCGTGTGTGTGTGTGTGTGTGTGTGCTGGGGGTTACTGTTTTGGGTTTGTGTTCCTACTGTAAATCCAAAATCCCATATATTCCCAGTTCATGTGTTTTGGCTGAGGGCATCTGAGTGTGTCTCTGGACTGTGGCTCCAGGTCTGTTTATTGGTGCATTAGTGTCAGTCAGATGAATGGCAGTAATGGAGATCTCCTCCCCTGCCACAGAAACCAGAGTAACTGTCTCATGGAATAGATGGCCCTGTGAATGCCCCGGGATTTTACTCTGCTGGATTTCTGTATTGTCCCTTCCTCTGTCTTTATCCTTTTTATTACACACACGCACGCACGCACACGCACACTTCCCCTCTTGCCTGACGTTCTTTCAAACCAAGGTCAGTGTTTGTGTGTCTTTGTTGTTTAGAACACCCCCCTCCCACTACCCCCCCTCAAAATAATTCATATGTAGCTTATCATATATATTGGGATATGGATAATGTATAAAGGAGAAAGTAAGGCATACAAGTGCAAATAAAAGTAAAGTTTGCTTTTGTGATATAAATACTCTATGTAATTCGATATATTCAATATAAATAACTCATGCTGTGAAAACTGATTTGATGGTTTCACATGTCAAACTTTAAGTTTCAGTTATGTCAGTTTGTCATCTTTATCTTTCCATTCAAGGTGTGTATCTAAGTGTCAGGAAATCCTGAGGTTGCTAACCAACAGCCTGATATATGATATATATTGGTAGTGGTTAAGGAACCTGTCTAGTGTGCAAGTAGCCTGTAAAGTTGTGGGTTCGAATCCCAGCTGCCCTTGTGCCCTTGAGCAAGGCACTTAACCCTTAGTTGCTCTAGGGGAGACTGGCCCTTAACAATTGATAGTTGACAAAAAATGTAAGTCGCTTTGGATAAAAGCGTCTGCTAAATGCATAAATGTAAATACATGGATCACTTAATCTGAAGTCAGCCTACGTTGTTATTTGGAAAAAATATGAATATAAGCTAGAGGTTTAGTAAAATAGAAACAAAAATACTTGTACTTGTACTTGTACAGTACTTGTGTCTATTCAAATGCAAAAGAGTTTCTTTTACAATTTCTCTGTAGTCAACAGAGGCAACAGGTTTACCTAACTGTTAAAGGGTAGGTTTGGTTTTTTACACTTATTTTCTGATTTTTTATGATGAAATACAATGGTTAAGATTGAAATTTTGACAAATGTCTCTGTTCTGAGAATTTTCAGTTGTTGTGGTAGCTCTCTCTCTCTCTCTCTCTCTCTCTCTCTCTCTCGTCATTCTCCTGCACTGTAAAACAAATGTGACAGCTTGACAGTAAGAACAGTACTTGGACTCTGGAAAACAATAAACTCAAACAATAGGCTTCATTAACCTGAATGCCACACATTACCGTACTCGCCTTCCTGAAGAAAACTCTGGAAACACCTGTCAGCTCTAAACAGCCCTTTGTATACATTGTTAAAGTATTTTGCTAAAGTTTAATCGAAAAACAAAATGGAAGAACCTTCTTGCCGGCCAGGAATTTGAATGAAAGGATCCACTACGAAGTGGCTTTTTCTGTCACTCTACTGAATTGTGAAACGAATGTGGCAGATTGATTTGCCAGTGGTGTGCAGATGTCTCGGGAAACAATAAAGTGAAACTATGGGGTTTAATTAGCTTTGTTAATCCTCTCTGCCAAACACACAGACACACAAAACTCCTTTGGAAAAGAACATGGCAGACACAAACCCCGAAGCTGATATTGCATTGTTATATTGCTGACTGGTAAAAATGGGAAGCATGTACCAAAGTGCTAGCCAGATAACTTCCAACAGATGTTGTTTTCTAAACACAGATCGATAGGAGCCCGTAAGAATGATTGACAGCCATCAAGAAGATCTAAACCTGCCTGCCTATCCATATATCATGCACCCCAGTGCCCCATGTCCCCTTACACATTTATTTGACTAGTGGCTCTACTCTCACAGTCCTCTATATCCATAGGGGGCGCAAGTGGACATTGTTCACTAGCGCAGAGGTTCTTAAACATTATTGGGCTGGGGACCCCTCCTGGTGCAGAATTCTTTTCAAGGATTTTACAAAAATATTATAGACATTTTTTCTTTCAAATGCTATTGAACTCCAAATCTAAAAACATATTTTGCTCATACCACAACAATTTTAAATAGGCATGTTATTGAATTTGGCTAAATATTTGGCAGTTAATGTTAATGCTAAAGGAAAGTGTTTTTATAGATTGATGTAGTGTATCATGTAGGCTGATTGTCACCAATGTTATGCGGGTGGGAGTAATGAGCACAATGCGACTGGGCTCTATTCTGATCCCTGTCTTTTACTGTCTTAGTAAGTGTAAACTTTGTAGCAAAGTTTTTCACAGACCCCTTGGCAATGTGCTCCGGACCACAGTTTGAGAACCAATGGCCTAATGATCTATACTTTAGGCATCCCAGGACAAAGGCCAGTTACCAAGTCTAATAGGCACTCTTTGTCTAGCAAGCAATTATAGGGGCGAACTCGTGAAACAAGCACGGTAGAGAGTTTGTACATTTATCACAGTAAGCCATTAGCATATCAGTATCATGTTGCTTGTTTCTCACGCCACCCCAATCATCTACACACTCTGTTTTGACTTAGGGTTTCCTTTATTATTCATTGATATTAAAGACTATAAAATACTTCTCCCTTTTTCCTTAAGTCTCAGGCGTTGACAGCATTATCCCTGCATGACTGCTCATCATTCAGAGATGATTGAGGAGGACAAAAGGATCTGTGAGGCTTCGGGGGTCTCTGTATCGCTGCAAACCAGTACTGGGACTAGGTTGCACTATTCTCCCCAGACAAACTAATCATGTCTGTAATTGTAAGCATGCTCTTTCATTCTGACCAAGGATTTACAAACTTCAGTCTTCAGAGTGATGTGACCATAATGTCAAACACTAGCTACATTTGTGACTAGCTTGAGACTACAGTTAATCAGTACAATTCAGACTTTTGCTTTTAACCTAACCTCAGAGAAGAGCGATGGTGGAGCAAGTGGTAGAGGTACTGTTTGGTGAATGGAGGGTTGCAGGTTTGAGCCCTGCTCTGCCTGACCCTTCAGAAGTGTTCTTGAGCAAAGGTGGAATGGGTGAATGTGAGGCATACATTGTAAAGCACTTTGAGTTATATATAAATATATTTTAATTATATAGCCTGCCTCTACTGTAACCTGGAGGATTGGGATATTTGTTCTCATGATCATGGTAATACCGATTCATACACAGTAGCCTATACTAGCCATATCACAGTACTAAGCATACTTTTTGGCAAAGTTTGTACGGGCATGATTTACAAGTTCAATTACGTTCACATTTCAGTTTTAAACACGAGTAACAACTGCTTCCAAGTGCACTTAAAATGCCAATGCCTATAAGGTAGAAAGAAAATGCTGCTACAGGACCAAGACTCTAAGACTAAGAGTTTTTTACCACCCCTGAAATGCTCTTTATGGCCTATGTCTCATCACAGAGGATTCTGGGAACACTCATGGGATAGCAAAGATACGGAGTCTCTTTAAGCCAAAAAGCTTGAGAACCCCCAGATGAAATAACTTGGACATTACCACAGATATGGGACACCATCATCATGTTTTTTTTTTTTTTTATTTTTTATCAAAGTCATCTTCTCTGTAACATGTGTAACAGTCCTACATTGCCAAGTGATGGATTCTTCTTACAGTTGCTGTCTTGTGCTATAGTTGTAGTTTAAATATTGCCAATAATGCCAATTTAGACCCTTTTCTCTCTATCGTTCTGAACCTGATGCTGGCCCTGGCACAATAATGGTTTTAGAAAAAGCAGTCTAGCTCTGTTGGCTTGACACCAATCACACACACCATGATGGGCAACAATAAATGACTCATAGCCTGTCACAGGGACTTTAACATAAATGCACTTATCTCATACCAAGAACTGCTGTATTGTGAAATAGTGAAATATGTGGTTGTAACTGGGAACAAATCAGTAGGGGGGATTGTATGTCATTGGAGTGCGAAAAGCTGGAATTATGTCTACTTTGCACTCCCCCATTACCTAACATTGAACATTTGCACAATGAATGTGTTATTCAAATCAGATACAAGTGGCAAGTCTCTATTCAGGAGAGTTGTTCTGCTCTGATGTTCACCAAGGCCTCTCAATAAAAAAGGTGGAAATGTATTTATATCCTTTTGTTTGCTTTGATTAAATAAAACATATTACAAAACAAGCTTGATAAATCGCTCTGTGCTTCTTTTAACATGACACTCAGGCACTTGAGAGTAAATGGTGAAAACACAAACGTTCACTAAATGTCAATGAGTAGAGATAAATGCATCCACTTGAGAGCTTCTTCCTTTGCCTCAGCAGGCAGAGTAAGATTAAAAATATAAACAGTATTTAAGATCCTCTATTTAGTAATTTTTCATTAAAAAATACAGCAAATAAAAAGAATGAAAATTATGTATTTTTTATTTACATTAACTACATAATGTAGCCTATCACGTTTTAATTGTGCTTGTGCCATTTCCAGTCAGAAATACCCTTTCAAATAATAACACAATATATAACACATTTAAAAACAATATGAAGAATTTGGGGCTTAACTGTAATAAACAGCACTGCAAGTTGCTTTGGTCAGAAGGTGCAACACGACACATGAGAAAGTGAGACAATGTAAATGTCTTCTGTTTAGGGCAGGCTATGCTGTATAAAGGGCCACCTGAGAAGAGCATAATGAAGGCATTTATAATATATTACATTACATTCATTATGAATGCTGACACCTGTGCCGTATACTCATTATGTCTCATGCCCTTACTGATTTATTATGAATCCCTCACAATATGATTAAACCTGCAAATGCAGTGTGTGAATTGTAAATGTTGCTTTAGGGAGTCATTAGCACCATAGATTATCATGGAATGGCATTGGTCTTTGCTGTGTTCTGGAGACAAACATGTTTGGTATGTATTATAAATACAAGCCCTGGAGAAAGTCATTACTTGCTGTTTTTTCCCCCTCTGTAGAAGAGTACAGTAGCCCATAACAGGGGTTTTCAAACTTTATTGGGTCAAGGATCCCCTCATGGAGCAGAAAATTAGAATCTGAACACAAATTTTACCATATAGGTTTATATCCATTAGTTTTATTAGATGCTAAATGCTATTTTATATAGTAATATAAGATAAGTGGGATAACAGCCTTCAAGTTTGACCAGTTTGATGGAAATAATGACTCTGCAGAGGCAACCCCTTTGCTTCCACCTCACCATTATTTCCATCAGATTGGTCACCTCGTCGGCAGTTATCCCTTACTTGTAGCTGGACTTTTTCACAGACCCCCCGGCAATACACTGTGGACCCCTGGGGGTCCCTGCACCCCACTTTAAGAATCAATGGCATAGAAAACATTTTGTGTAAACCAAACAGCACGTTATATGATAAATTGTCCACGATTCATGCAAATAGCTTCTTGGGGTGTTTGTGTGCATGGTGCAGTGAGAAGCTGAGCATGTGTACCAGTGCTGGTTATGTGTACAGATGAGTAGCACTCTGTGGTCCGCAATCTAGACCTTGGCCCAAACAGCCCTGTGCCATGTCTCTACATAAATACAATGGGATTAGTTTGATATGTTTCACTCAGCTTTACGAGACAGAGATACAACAGCGGTATGTGCATTGTCCTGGAGATACCAAATGACAGGCCTGGGTGCATTAAACAACAGTAAACTAAAGCAAACAATAAATTGATCCTAGTAAAATGAATTTGACCTATATAACTTGGTCTAAGTGTTATTAAATTGAGAAAATAAGAAAAGAAAACAATATAGAGAATAAAATAGACCGTGAGTACACAGACCCAGAATTCATTCATTCAGTTTTTAAATTTTATTCTAACTACATTGTTTAATTAAACAGTATGAGTACATCAGTTATAAACTGTCTTATTCTCTCTTCCTGACAGCCTGAAATTTGTCATGTCTATTAAGCAGCGTTCCACAGAGTGTAGTTAAAAGTTCCTGCGAATTGTAGCCGTCTCCCTCTCTCCCCTAAGCCTTATCAATGCTGATCATGCCCAGAGGAACTATACTTAAAGGAGAGCTGTGAGTTTGCCTTGGTGTCCTTAATTAAAGTGCAGCCACTGATGTGAATGGCAATTAGAGCACACCCAGAAAGGAGAGTTTCACTGGAGGCCAGCTTTTGTTCCAAGTAAGTATCTGCTGGTGAATTGTATTTTGTCCTTTTTGAAGCATATCAGTTATTGAATGCATTGGTGATCAGCTATTGGTATGAGTCGCATTTGGTATGAGAAGTAGGATCGTGGTTACGGGATAGCTTTAGTTGGGGTGCATACTTGAGCCATTTTGGTAAACTCCTGTGACAGCTTCAGTAAGAACATATGCTTAATTAAACTCAATGGAGGCTTATTAAATTACAGTTCATGTCAACTCAAAAAAGGGCTGTGTTAGAAAAATGTTTTTTTTAGACCAATTGAGGGACTGAAATAGACTTCATTGCCTTAAAACTGTGTGATACAGCCAAGAAAATACTATACACATACTTTACTACATCACAGCTTTCCCTTCTCTTGTTTAGAGTTACAGCCGAGCGAAACGGACGTGTCTGTACTGGGTTTACACCATTAAATGAAAACTCTGTGCTGCACTGGTCATGTGCCAATCACATGACTCGTTCATGTGATCCTAAGTTAACTCTGACCTGACTTGACAGATCAAAAAGGCCATGATGGATGTGATGAACTGATCCCAGCCTCCATTTTAGTTTAGGTGTGTGTGGGGTAGGGAGTATGGTGAACACACATACACTCACTATGATGACACTCCTTCTCTCCCTTGGATCCGCCCTGTGTCATGTCCCAGTAATAGAGAGCAATAACTTGATGTGGACCAAAAGATGCTACATTAACTGGGCTCACTGATGCACCAGCTGCAGGCTTCTTGGGCAAACTCAAT
Organism: Tenualosa thibaudeaui; assembly: GCA_027481765.1. NCBI lineage: Eukaryota > Metazoa > Chordata > Actinopteri > Clupeiformes > Clupeidae > Tenualosa > Tenualosa thibaudeaui. Next base: position 4,308,130 of record JAIFZK010000001.1, on the reverse strand, counting down.
TTGGCAGGCTAGTGACGGTGAGATGAGTCAGCCACTGCGGCTGCGGGTGCTGTCCAAAAAAGAGCCAGTGCAGTGCGGCGGTCATTAGACGAGCAGGAATGTCACTTACTGGACCTCTGTGAGTTTTACTCCTGCTGAGTGTAAGACTGGACACAGATGTCAGCCATGTACGTACTTGTGCTCACACACACATACACCTCCAACCCCATACTAGATGTTTAATTGGACTGGTGGTATATCTGTCCATTGGGGCAAGTCAATCTCAGTCTGAGCTCTATGTATTACCAGCTTCATCTCTCTCTCTCTCTCTCTCCCTCTATCTCTGTCTCTATCTCTTTCTCATTTGATTCAAAGATTTCTATGTTGTCTGCAGGCAATGCCATCATGATTAATTATGGTACACCAATGATCCCAAAGAGGTTGCCAGGCAAGTCTTCAGGGAGGGAAGGTTGATGAATGAAGAGCACCTAGTTTGGCTTGTTTGATCAGTACATTCTGAGAGCACTGGATGGCCATATCGCTGGTGTCATTTGTCACTGAGGGCTGTTTTTGTCACTTTCAAAACAGAGGACAGACTGTTTGGTTCATGGAATGAAAACTGCAGAGTCACTGTAGTTTAGGGAAATTTAAAAAAGAAAAGCGTTGAGTCATTGTGATAAGTAGAAGGCCGGTGCAGAGTGATTGGTCATTCGATTCAATTATAGTTAGTCAGCAATGGTGATTGCCACCACATTTACATATAAACAACCCTCAGTAATCCCCTAGGGAGCTGTATGAGAAAAAAAAGTCCATTTCATCTTAATCTATTTTGAAACAAGTATTTCTTAAGTAATTGAAAAGGAGTGTGTTTAGTTTGAAAGATTCAAACCAGTGGACAGGACATTGACAAACACTCTGGAATACTGTAGGGTTCCAAGTTCCGGAATGCTCCCGATGCCCTGGAGCCAGGAATGTGGCCAGGAATACAGCCAGAGTAGCTTAACAGGTCAGGTCTAAGAATAATGCTAAGACAAAGCCTCCAATCTCCATTTCAATCGCATTACCAAATGCCTTTTTGCCGTGCCATGGCCAATGCTACTGATTTGTGCACATGGTCAGAAGTGTGTTCAGGAAGCAGTCATTAGATGAGGCATGGATATCCACTGAGTATTGAGCTGGACGGGATGCAAGGACACAAGGAAAGTTTATCGTCACATGCATAGTTACTGGGTGTAAAAAATGCAGTAAAATGGATGTCAGCGCATCACTGTGTCAAGACTACACTCACTCACTTAAAGTCCGCTCAGTGATGTTTATATGAAATATGAATGTTTGTATGATGATGTTGATGTTTAAGTGATGTAAACATACACTTTGACGAGGGGATCTGGTGTACATTGGCTCCAGTGTACATTAAACTTACAGCATCCGATGCAATGCAGAGCTTTTCTGATTGGGTATTGCAATCACTCAGGGACAAGTTACCCAGCGGACCTGGAGGCTCCAAATTCCAAATTAGGCTGCTCAATTATAGCAAAAAAATCACACATAAACACTGTTGTACATTTTTAACTCTGTTACATGCATACAAGCATTGCACCTGTGTTACCTGTCTGTTTTCATTTCACATGCCCTCCATGAGATGCGTGTCTTTGGTGTGGGGGCGAAGCGTGTCAGAAGCGGCTCAGTGAAAAACTAGTAGCAGCTCCTCAGCAGCCCCGCATGAGAGACAACCATGGTGTGAACACATACACATACACAACCACAATGAAGCAGTGATGGAAAAGAGATATAACACACACACTCTCACACACACACGCAACACAGCAGTGATGAAAGAAGAATGCAACACACACACACACTGGAAGCCCTCAGGTGCCAACCAAAACAAGAGCCTCTGTCTAACAATGCCTGTAATCTTACACTTCCAGGCTACATTGTTGTTTTATTAAGCAAAAAATCTGTCAACTGACATCCAAACAGACAATATTCTAGCAAAACCTGGTGGTTTCATATCCAATGACAGCAGAGCGACATTCCTCTATGACCTTTCAACGACAACACATGGGATCATTAGCGATCTTGGTGGCCACTGCCAGACAGGTCGGCCCGTGGTGTGTCGGTGTCTCTGGAGCTGTGGCATTCAGACGAGAGGCGAGCCGCCAGCACTCCCAATGCGCTTCTGACATTTCACTTTTTCTCTTTTTGGTCACACACATGTGCGCGTGCGCGCACACACACACAAACTGACACATGCACACCAACTCACTCACTCACACACACACACACACTCCCTCTGCTACACACACATTTGTCACATGGACACAAAATACACACGCACACACGTGGCTGTGTTATTAAAGGTCAACTGTGACTCGCATTTTGGTTGGTTCTTCTGTGTTAGCAACCATCCACATGTACAGACTAGAGGTACTTTAGGTTAATGTAATAAGATAAAAAAGCTTTAAAAGGTTGATAGTAGCATAAAAAACAGAAAAGAACACTTCTGACACACACACACAAACAAACACACAAACACACAGACACAACCAAGAGAAGCAGCAGCACCCCTAGTGGGTGTGCTTGTATGGGTGTGATAAGGTGCCGCACTGGAGTGACTGGCAGACAGTGAGCTGCTGTGACACGTGTTGCCCTTTAGTGCTGTAAGACAGACAGAACAGAGTCTGCTGCTGACACTCACATTAGCCTAACAAATGGGCAGCAAACATGGACAACAACACTGACCAATCTCATCCTGTCTCTCCTTCTCCCTCTGCACCACTCTGTGTCTTAACCACTGGATGGACGTCAAGCCATAACAAGCAACATTTGTGTGCACTGGAATTTCGCAAGCTGAAAACAATAGATTATTTTGCATGTGTTTTCTCAAAGAAGAAAACTCGGTCATGCTTATATGATAAGTGTGTATTCCTTTATTACAGTGCCTAAACACTGTGCTGATTCTACGCACCAGGTAACAAATGCTCTTCATCATCAGAAGTGACAGAAAAATTACATTTCAGCAGTAGCCTACATGAAAAAGAAAGATAGAGAAGAAAGAAAGAAAGAAAATAAGAAAGAAAGAAAGAAAGAAAGAAGGAAGGAAAGAAACACTAATACCAACAACACTCATAGCCTGCTGTAGTTGTCTGTCATCAAAATACATTATGAGAGAGTAAACAAAGAGAAAATCATCCAGTAACTCTACTTAGCATCTGTGGGAAACGGTCCACACGTATCCTTCACACTAGCTGCTGCTTCACAAAACAGGTCACTAGCTGCAAACACAAGGCTTCGTTCTCTTGACCCAGAGAGAAAAATGAGTCAAATGTATGTATATAAATACTTGTATGTATGTGTGTGTGTGTGTGTGTGTGTGTGTGTGTGTGTGTGTGTGTGTGTGTGTGTGTGTGTGTGCGTGTGAGTGTGTGAGTGTGAGTGAGTGAGAGATAGGGGGATGGAAAGAAAGAGAGAGCACGTGCACAAGTGTGTCTCTTCATCGAATAATAGCATAGCTTCAAGCAAAGATTACATGATGGCTTATTGATCACCACACATGTCTGTAGAACCAAGGCAATCTGCAGGCCAATTTACCCCCTGCTCCAGACCACCTTGCCTGGGTCAAAGGGACACCACTCTGGGTGACATGCCCCAGTGCACTCTGGGAATGAGACTCCCACCTCTGCCTCCCATCCCTTCTCTGTCGCCCCACAGCAAACTCACCCTTTCTGGGATGAGATGTTTCTTGTTTTCCAGGGCTTGTTCCTCCTGTGCTTCTCTCTGCTCCTGCCACTGATCTGAGAACAGGGAGAAAGAGATCCAGGAACAGTTCCAGGAACAAGAATTCCACACTAATGAATGTTCCCATTTTTGCAGCAGACTGAAACTTTCAGGTTATTAAAACTACAAAATACAACCGTTTTATTGTGCATTGTATTATGAGCCTCGTATTAAACATTTCTGAAATAATTTTCATTGTGACAGTGTTCAGTTAGTTTTCATTGCATAACGGTTTCATTGCAAAATGAATCCAATATGCCTATCATCGAACCCGTTAACTTACAGTGCTTTCCTCTGTCCCAAAAACACGAATGGTAATCAAGCATAAAAAGCTGGTATTAAAAAGCTACATTTACATTTATTTTGTATTTAAATAGGCCATCGACTTTTCTGCTGCTTTAAGTCTGACAGGGATTTTAACCTTCCATTAAAATTAAGCCAACGTTTAGATACGACAATTTATATTTTATCATAATTATATTTTCTAACTCCATATGATCAGTATCAAATTGACTTCCAATCTACATATTAATGCAGTAATGTTTATGGTGAACTATAAATTGCGGATGTAAAAAATAGCAAGCAAGTTGCGGTAGTAAAGAAAAAATAGCAAGAAGTGGTGAACTGCCCCAACATTGCACATTGTACCATTTATAATAGGCTATGTTTTCACATACCGACAGGTCAAAGCAGAATGCAAACACCATCGAGCAGTGTTTAATAGACGATGTTACAAAGAAAGCAGCCAAAGAGCACAAGGCCACACTAGTAGCCTACCTGTGTATCGCTTTGCTCTACGCCTCATCTGTTGTGGATTGCTCAGTAACACAGGTGACAGAACCTTGCTCTGTTTAATTCAGTTTGTCAGTCAGTATCAGGCGCTTGCGGGAAGTAGACAAACGTTTTAATAGTCCAGAGAACCTTCGGGTGAGCTGGACATAGGACAATGAATAATTGCACATATATAGCTTCAGAAATAATATTTTTAAAAAATATATTAATATTAGAAAAAAAGAAACCCCCACGATATTTGCCGACCACCTTATTGAACTAATCAAATGAATGCTACCACTGAGATGCGGAAGCCGTCCTGTCGAACACATTTGTGAATTGCCTATTTCATAGGTGCCCATGCAGTGCTGAAATGAGCTACAACCTCAGACATTTATAAACTGAAAGCTGTGAGTTTAGTAGCCAGTGTTTACTATTTTAATCTTCATTTTAAAATCTTCATTCTCCAGTAGTTCATATGCTGCAAGTTCTATTTTGTAAAGAGTGTTTCTGTACCTGACGGCAGAACATGAACCATCAACACTAAGCACTAAGCAAAAATCCTTAAGTATGCTACTCCTTTCCCCCTCTCCCCTCTCTATCTGGGGCTCTGAGCGCTGTGGAGCAGTGGCGTCACGACCATTCATTGACGTCATGAGAACACAACAACGTCACAAACAAAGGTGAGCTATAAATACAGCTGCTGCTAATGAGATTTGGCATTTCTTATTGCATCCAGACAGGAGACACATGTCTAAAGAGTCGAAATGGAGTGAAATGGAGGTAGAATACTGAAGACAGGACATATCCTGTGCTTAGGCTGGAGGGGAGGCTGGCATGGAGCATATGTCCCCCCCCAGAACCCCAACTGTCATCACCCAGGAGGCACAGGATTTCTCCCCTTAGACTAAGCGTAGGATCGGAGGATTGATATTCCCCTGGAAGGGACACACAACATGAGGAGGCAGCCCTCTGACTTGCCAGGGATGAGGCCCTTATCCTGGGGAATACCATCCAAGAGAGACCCTCATTATACTGGTGCTCCCTGCTGCCCCGGACATAGGGGATTCCCAGCAATAAACCCCTGGATCTTTGAGGGTAGGGTGCACTTGGACCATCTTGGCCATGAGACTCATACCACCTTGAGGGTCTCAGAAGGGTCAGAGGGTATCCTTTCAGGATTGGGGGCCTCACAGATGGCAGTGACAATGAGAAGGTGGAGGAGAGGGTTTCCCAGGACCTAGGGGCCCTTCCTCATGGTCATTGTTGGCTACCTGGACGCAGAGGGGACGTCCACAAAGCCCATGTCCAACTAGGAGACACTGGGCATCTCCCCTGGAACCCCCATCCAGAGAACAACCGCACCCCTGGGGTGGTCAGGGGAATATCAAGGCGACAGTCACCCCCTCTTTATCAGGCCCTCACTTCCCAATTTAAGCCTCCCTCCACCTCTAAGGGGCTCCTTTTCTCTCTCTGACCCAACCCCATGCCTCCCACCCCCTCCTGCTGATACACACACATAGACACAGGCACATGTATACACACTGCATGCACACATATCTCAACACTATAGGAAATGCCCAAAGAGACCCTTGGTTAGGTGAAATGTTACTCATTGTGTCTGCCTGTAAATTTCCTCTGTGACATTCTTGGAGATCATGTTTGAAGTGCAGTCTGATCATATTCAGCACATTTGTCATGACAACCACAGCCTGACACTCTCTCTGGTCATGCTGTAGATGTGGGAAGTCGGGATGTTGATTGCTAATGTTACTGTTGTTTGTCATTAGATGTGGCATATTTGCAATTGGCCACCCCCCACCCCTGGGAAAGTCTCCCAGATTTTGCTCCTCAAATATTTGCAGGTACCCCAACCCCTCCAGCACCATTTCCCTTGCCTCCTGCATAGCTATTTTGTCCAGAAACTAGTGTACTGTATTGTGGTTGCCATAAACTTGTGCAGGCCAAGAACAGTACAGAATGTGTCCCGCATGCACTGTATTAAGATATATCTTTCAAGGGAAACCTTTAAGATAAACACTCATTAAACTCTGAGTCTGCCATTGTGGTCCACCTCTTCACCTCCTTTCCTCTTCTCCTCACTTTCAATGTCCTCACCTGCAGTGGCCAGTGTGGCTCTTGAGGTGTCTGCAGATAAGACTGCTCTACCTAGCTCTCTATTTTCCCCCTGCAAAACACCATAGGTCCTCCAGGCAACTGTTGGGGCATTGGAATGGGCCTTGGGGCCCGTGCATTAATTGAGCTGAAAATCCATTTGAAATTAAGCAGGATGTGTCAGAGGATTAAAGGACAGGAGTCTACCTGTTTGCACCCATCCTAATGCCCCTCCATTACCCTTACTTTCCATTACTTGGTAGAGTCAAAAATCAATACAGGGAGCTGCTATTACAGCCTGAAGAAACAGAGGCCACGGTTACCAACTGAATAGTTGCTCTGATAGCAGTTGTGTCAATCAAAATGCCCCTTGTTTGCCACTTGCCTTTTTCAAATCATTGGCTTCAAGGAAGTTAACAGCAGTGATGCTGCAATTGTTTTTAATGTCAGATCCACGGGATCAGTCTCGAAACGTTTTGTCACAAGGTTGTTGCAAAAGCAACATAAGCTGCCTGGTAAACATATGAGGCTGCATGTTGTGATTGCTATATTCACGTGAAGCTATGCGCAGGAGAGGCTCAATCTGATTAGTGTTCAATTATCTCATTCATGACTAATTAGCCACCTCAAATTACTTTCCATAGATTATGCACCATTATTCAGATGCAGTGCCATCATCACAATAAAGAAAGGTTGCCATTGACATCTTAAGTAGTACCCAAACATGCAATTTAGCGCAGATAATGAGCTTTCTCTGTTCCCTACAGGGCTGAGAGACTTTAAACAGCTTATTAGATTTGGGATGAATAGGTCAATTGATGTCATCATACTAACATTAGGCCCATGTTAAGCCTAACAGCTGCATGAGGAAATAAGGTTTCCCTTTTAGACACTGAATTGATAAGCATATCAAACAACCCACCAGCCTCCAATATGGCAACATGAAAACAGCAGATTCCTCGTTGAACGTTCATTCAGTAAACATTTAGCAACACCAAATGAGACGAAGCTGGCACGTCCTGGTTGCAAACACCATGCAATATTGAGCAGTCATTGTGCAGGTGAGGCAGCGGTTTAATGATGTCATTCATTATTCAAATTAGTTGACTTGCAGATGGCTGAGACGAGAGGAAGCGGGTCATGGTGAAGACTCTTCAATGTCTCCCCCTCAGCCAGTGTCCTCTGTTTCATTTTCAGGGTGATGGTGCCACATACTGTTGACAGATGCATAGCTAAGTGATCACTTGTGAAGGCTGTTGATGCTGTTGATGTGAATGTGATATGTCTGCATAAATGAACATAAATAAATAGGCCTAAATGTTAATCAATGTAGCAAACAACTATGTAGCCTACAGATTTTATTACTAATGCCTCAACATAGGGCTTACAAACTGTTACAGGCTGTTACAAAATGGACAGCTTCAAGAGAACCATAGAAACAAACTAAATATATACAGAGGCAATAAAATGAAGTAGCATCTTTTAAGATTGCTGCCAAAAAACAAACAGCAAACTGTGTTAAAGTGTTAAAACACACCCCAACATGAATGTGTGTAATAATATAACACTCAAACTATTGCAAATAAATTACTAATAAGTGTGATTGTGCAATTTCCTTTCACAGCCACCAGGAAATACAGTACTGGTCGTGGTGTTCATTGATTGAATGAATGTGGAAGTTCAGCATAAATGAGGCTTAGATATACAGGCTTGGTACCACATCAGAATAGTCAGAGTGCTTCATCGTACACTGCGAAGGAAATATCAGGAGACTCAGAAAGGTTCTGAATCTGGTTTTGTTTCCATGCTCCACATCGGAGGTTCAGGCTTGGGGGGTTCTGGGGGAATCAGCATCAGCCATGTATGTGTAGGATGCTTCTCATATCTGTCAGCACCATGGCTCTGTAGCGCCGCTCCAGACTCTCCATGAACTCCAGGTAGTTGCTCACCTTGAAACCAGATATGGGCTCCTCCTAGAAGAAAAGGCAGGAATGACACATTATATGCACACTACTAACAGATCTCTCTCTCTTTTACACACACTCACACTCACTCACACCTTCTTCTGTCAGTGTTTACACTGTCTCACAGTCTGTACAAATGAGGGCAAGTGATGAAATCGAGCCTAGATGGAAAGTCTGGGTTTTCTTCTCAGACCATCCTTCACCTTTGCCAAACCAGCACACAGCACAGCACAGCCTGGTCTGAATAATCATCCATTCAGTTTGGAGATCAGCCTTCAGAAGAGTTTGCCTTAAACATTCAAAGCCTCTGTGAACTATGTCACTATACATTCGTATACATATTTCACCCAGCCAGTTCCACGAATTTTGCCCGGAGATATTAACATGCACTGTGCCCAGTGGAGCTTAGCAGATCTATAACCCTTTGTAGGAACCAAGGCGAGGCACAAATCACAAGGGAGATGGCAAAATAATGTAGTCTTGCAGGGTTGTTTTGTTGTTTTCTAACAAATGAGGTAAATGATAACCAGCATGCAGTACATTTTAATTGAGTGAAAATAATGAAAAAACAAAAAACAAAACAACATCCAATTAACAGGTCGCCAGTGTGAGTATGCAGACGAATCACATTAGGTCACCGTGCACCATGGAAGCATTTCAAGGGTTTCTCATTGTGGGGGGGAGAGGGGGGTTTGGCGGGGGTGGAGTGCTGGTGGGGTTGCTTTATGAAATTCTTTTGTTGGGGCCTTTTTGAATATGCCAAGTTGGCCATAGAAACCTATGAAAGTATTGTGCAGTGGCAAGCTATTAGGTTTGAGTTGTGCAGACCAAAGTTGAAGGAGGGGGGGGGCTCAATTCAGCCTGTTTCATTTCATCTTGGCAGAACAAGGACAACTGTGTAACATCTATTCCTGCTTCAGGGATGCTTCAGAAATGACGATAACACAAATTACACAAATAACACAAATAACACAAAAAGCCTTTAAGTTAGATGCATTATAGATAACAGGTTCAATCTTGGATGTAAAAAAAAACAAAACACAATGCCTTCATACAACCTGTCCACAACAAGGCTTTTTTTTAAAGTACCTCAAACTCTCTGAGCTGAGGTAAGAACAGAAAAATTGTACACACACACACACACATACTTAAATCCCTTCTCTTGTTTTCTATAGTATGGGTTGAACAACAAAACTGGAAGCTGAAAGTGTACCCTGTTAAAAGGTTAATGAATACATGACATTTGTAGGACTGCATTGACCAGAACATCCGAATGAATTTAAAAAGTTCGGTGGAGGAAGAAGCCTATCGAATGTGATTATTCATGTGCTTTGTGTAGTAACAGGACTTGAGTAAAGTGGTACAGTGGAAAGAAATCAGGTCACCGCACTCCAAAAAGACATCCCCCAGTTGCAGTCTACGTGTGTGTATATGTGTGTGTTCGTGTGTGTGTGTGTGTACGCAGTCTTACTTTGAGAAAGACCTGTAAGTCTTGTGTCTGTGCATGGAGCAGGATGTCTGGTTGCAGGTGTTTGAGGATGGCAATACACAGGTAGACCTGGTAGTCAGGCCCGAGGACCACACAGGTGCAAATGTAGTGACAGATCTCAGGCCAGTCCAGGTAGTTCCAAAAACACTGACCAAGCCACTGCACACACATCTGAAACAGAGAGGAACAAGGAATGAGAGTGTGTGTGTGTTTGTGTGTGTTTGTGTGAGTGAGAGAGAGAGACGGATGAAAAGAGAAAGAGAAAGAGAGTGAGTGAATGAAAGAGAGAAATGTAAAAATGAGTGAGGGGGAGTGGGAGGGGAAAGTGCTAGAGTAGAGAGAGGGAGGAAGGGAAAGAAAAGGAATGAGAAGTAGTGAGGAAGTGGAAAAGAGAGGGGGAGAAAGAGAGAGATGAGAATGACAGAGTGAGAGAATGTGTGACAACACAACAGAAAGTGAGAAATCCCTCTGCAGCCTGACCTATGCATTTTTAAAATCCAATCAGCGTTAGATGACTGCAAGAGAGCTCCCTGAAGCTCCCCCTGCATATGAGAGCACCCTGACAACATTAGCATGGGACTGAAGTGACCACCCCCCGCCCTTCCCCTACTCCAGGGGCTCAGTCAACACAAGAGCAGCTCATCACACCAAGCTGTTTTATTATTAGCACTGACCATCAGAAGCAAGGATGGGATGCACAGAGAATCTAAACATGGTCGCTGCCTACTGGCTGGTTTCCGTCACGGCCGCTACAAAAAAGGGTAATCTAGCAAAGCACTCACAACAAAGATCATTAAATACTGACCAAGACAGAGCAACGTGATATGTTACAATGGGAGCAAAAGTGAACAGTTCAGGTCTGCATAAGAGTGTCACATAACGTCACAATATAAACTTTACAATAATCATCTGTATCAGTGTATGAGGGTTCGACTCTGGTCTGGTCTCCGCCCCTTGTAAAAATAGAACATGGAACTTAAGGAATGTTTGTACCTCTAGCTCCACTTTTACCCTCTCTGCTCACAACAACATGCAAAATGTCACAGTTATGGTGTCTCACAGTAGACTGTGAATATAATATATATCTGCCTATGATTAGAGCCACACAGAGTCAAGAGACCAATGTCACTTGTGGTCATGAAAGGCTGGTCATGTGGCCAAGATTCTTTTGCTCAGATACTTATTTAGTCAGCTGCAAGGGCTTGGCATTTATGAAGATAGACCTGTTGATGACGCTGGGTACTTCACCCCTGATCTCATCTCAGTCTCTATTCTATTGATAATCTTGACCTTCCAACAATCACCCCTCGCTGCTTCCAAACTGTGATGATGCAAACTGGCTTTGAAGAAATTGTCTATGCAATTGGCCATCCTCCCCTTGCGGCTCTCCTTTCGACTGATAGAGGATCATATTTTCTCTGAGAGCCCATGGGGGCCAAGTTAAAAGTTCTGAAGGTCACAGCATGAATGGAAGCCACAAAGGCACATCCTGTGACTGAAGTCATAAACTACAGTTAGATGCAGCATCAGAGGAGGGCAAAATGTAACAGGTGTCTGAAGGCTTAACAGACTTTCAAATTGAACTGACTGAAGGGTTTCCCTGATTCCAAGCCATCCTAGTAGCAAAGTCCCAGAAGGCCAGAACAAACATGGTGCAAAGAAGCTTATACAAGTTAGACCCAATGCTACTACTGCTGAATACCTAAAGCAAACTAACACCACAACAAGCAGTTCACAATTCACTGATATCCAAAATTCAGATGGATGGAGAAGTTGAGTGTCGGTTCAGGCGTAGCCAGTGTTTCTGTTTACAGTGTAAGAAATTCAATTAAGTATTTGTTAAGGCTGAATTTGAGATTCAAGTGGATTGCATTTTACATTTATATAAAAGCTACAAAATAACAAAAAAAAAATGCTGACATACCAACTATTACATTAATGTGCTTGCAGGGAGAAATAATAAGCTGACTTATCAGTCTTTTAAATACAGTATTTTGCCTTTAGTAAAACATACTTTATATTATTATCTGGATTACTGATCTGCTCAGATTACCTCAGGGCCTATGAAATTATAGTTCTGAGCAGTGAACTGAAAGTCATTCTGCGATATTCATTGTATTTAATGCCACAGACCTGGCTATAAATCTTTCTGGAGTGAACAGCAGCACAGCGGTTTGGATCTGTTTCATATTTCATTTAATGCTGATGCACCTATGATGTAGGAACACCTTGCGAACAATTTCCCCTCTTGAAGTTCTAGCAAAGCACTTAAGGAAATATACATTCTGGGGCCAGTTGAGCAGAAGAACTTTCAGGTTGCAGTTTGATTGAAAAAAAAATTGATTTTGTAGGTTCTTGTCATGGTCTCAAAGTTGTAATTCCACCCTGTGCAAATAAATGAGAATGAGATAGTAAATGAATAATTTCATTAAGAATTTAAAAGACGTTTGCTAAATTCTAAGTGGTAGGTAATGGTGGAGGCCTAAATGTAAATGTAAAGGAGGGAACGTTGCATTAACTTTCAGGACCACGGATAGCGCCTGTATTAAGGCCCTTCCTCAACTATAGCACCATTGACAGCTAGCATGCATAACAGCATACTGAGCTGCTAATCAGAATGGCAACCCAGTGCCAACCCATCAGACTTTGTCCCTGTACCAACAAAGAGTAATGAGGATGTAAGGATGTACTGAAGGACCTTATTTGCCACCACAACTGCGGTGAACTCACAGGCATTAGGGGCCATGGAATTAGAGATTTGAATTAAAAAGTTTACCTGCGAGGGGGTAAATCCAGACATGCGGAATGCAGAGCAGACCAGAGGGACCTCAGCCTTTAGCAGTAGCTCCACGTAATGTGCCGTGCACCAGTACACCGCAGGGATACCTGACTGGGCAAGCTCCACTGGCAGCTGTACCTGAAAAGCACACACACACACACACACACACACACACACACACACACACACACACACATACATACATACATACACAGACACACATACACACACAAAAAAGAAAAAAGAGATAAATAGATAATAGATATAAATGTAGTTTAACACTCTTGTGCACATGCACAACATACACACATCAACATAACTTTTCATGTCATAACAGAAATGCATATTCAGATGTTCTGTTGAAGAAATAAAAAAAAAAACCTGCAAGGGAATCTACAGAATACTTGCTTACATTTGCTAAAATGCCTTAAATGACAGAGAAACACATTTGAACCACCTCCAGCAAATGAAAGCAGTCTTTTGCATTTCAACAGAATGCCCACCCACCCCACCCCACCCACGCATACACTCATACACACATACACACCACACACACACACCTCGCTCTTTTTCCACAGCCTTAAAGTGCTGCGCCCACACACACATCTGACATAATTAAGAGGCAGAATATTAGGAATCATGAAATGGCAGACACCAGAAAAAAAAGACATGAGTGCGAGCCATTAAGAGCTGCTAGGCTGCGGAGATTAAAAGGCCAAATGTTACTTTGTGTGCTTAGTAGTCTCAGCAAAGCTCAACGTTAAGTCCCATTGGACAGGACTGTCTTTTACCAGAAGGGGAAGAGAGGGATAAGAGAGAGGAGAAGGAGGGGAACAATAACACAAACAAACACAAACACACACAAACACAAACACACACATACACAAGCACAAATACACACATACACATACACAAACACACACATACACAAGCACAAATGCACACACACACACACATACACACACACACACACACATACATACACAAACACACTCACATCGACAAATGACTTAGATTTATACTCCTGTCAACATCAAACATGATTATACAGCTGCTACATATTTAAGTGTCAACAAATGCCAAGACTGGCCAACTAGACACACCCATTTTCATCCTTAACACACATGCACACACAGCAAGCATACACACACACACACACACCATTAATCTGTGAGGCTCCAACAAAGTTTATCATTGCTGTGGGAAAGCTACTGACAATGCCGACTATGTAGACTATGGCAAATTCACAGAGTGGACTGCTTACAAGGCTTGTTCCCTTCAAACAAATAACTGGTTGAATGCCAACACCCCACCGTCTGTCTCGCTCCCTCTGTTAACTCACTTGTGTTATCTATCTATCTATCTATCTATCTATCTATCTATCTATCTATCTATCTATCTATCGATCTATCTATTGGCTGATTCCACCTTTTCTTCCAGCCCTGTTTTTCACTCACTGAGACAAACTCCCTCATGCAGCTCAACCCTTTCCCAACACATCCACACTCTGCTATGCCCATGGCCCTTATTAACAACTGAGAATTCACACCACTGCTACCAACAGAATAGAAAACAGAGAGAGTAAGAGAGAGAGAGAAAGAGAGAGGGAGAGGGAGAGCGAGAGACTGAGAGACAGAGAGAGAGAGAGAAAGAGGGAAAGAGAGAGAAAGAGATTACAAACATGGCGGGGACAAAGATAACGATGGCGGGACAACTAATCTTGTCATATTTAACTTCTTCATCGAGCAAACATGCAGCGCTCACAGTTTTACTGTTCAGCACGGCAAATGGAGATTTGACTGATAGTCTGAGACAAACGTGAGAACAATTCAAAAGTGAGTGAGAGAGAGGGGAGGGGAGAAATTGGGAAAGAAAGAGAGAGAGAGAGAGAGAGAGGGAAAAAGAAAGGGAGAGGTAGAGGGAGAGAGAGAGAGGGAGAGGGAGAGGGAAAGAGAGAGAGGGAAAGAGAGAAGGAGAAGTAGAGAGAGAGAGAGAAAGAAAGAGAGAGAGAAAGAAGGGAAGATGGAGAGAGAGATTTGGCGAATGAGCAGAACAACACATTAAGTCCAGAGGCATGGCTGGGCTGTCAGTAAAATTCCAATTGGGCACAGAGGAGATGGGTGTTGGGCCATGAGTGTGTGAGTCCGTATGTGTGTGTGTGAGTGTGTGTGTGTGCATGACTGTGAGTGTGTGTGTGAGTGTGTGAGTCTGTGTGAGTGTGTGTGTGTGTGTGTGTGTGTGTGTGTGTGTGAGCATGAATGTGTGAGTGTGTGTCTGTGCTTGTGTGTGCTCTCGTTCACTTCCTTCTCATTACTCTGAGTAGTGTGCAGTGGAGGTGTTGGCGAGTGAGAGATGAAGAGGCAAAAGAGCCGAGTAAGGGCAACAGAGAAAGAGTGAGAGAAAGAAAGAAAGAAAGAGAGAGAGAGAGAGAGAGAATATGCGAAAGTAGGAGACAGCAATGCAGGCACAGGAAATGAGACAGAAAGAGAATGTTCAGCCTTCTTTCTGCCATCCCATAATATGAAACTGCAACACAGGTTTTGTCAGAATCAAATGCAACAATGTGAAATTGCTCAGAAAGTCTGAAAGTGCCTTTACACACTCTATGAGTTGAGTAGGGTGTGTGTGTGTGTGTTTGAGTCTGTGTGCGTGTTTTTGATTATATGTGTGTGCGTGTGTTTGACCATTGTGCGTATGTGTGTCAGTGTGTGAGTATGCGTGTTTGTGAGTGTATGTACAGTACATATGTGTGTGAGTGTGAGTGTGTGTATCAATGACCAAGTATGCTGTGTGAGTGTGCAAGTGTGTGTTTTTGATTATACGTGTATGGTGTGCGTGTGTTTGACTATCGGACTATTGTGCATATGTGTGTCAGTGTGTGAGCATGTGTGTTTGTGTGTATGTACTGTACATATGTCTCTGAGTGTGTGAGTGTGAGTATCAATGACCATGCATGCTGTGTGAGTGGGCATGTGAGGGTGAGTGTGTGTGAGTGTGTGCTGGGCGGGGGGGACACTTACAGAGGTGTGTAGTCTCTGCGGCCAAAGGAAGGCAGAGGCCAGGAGTCGTGCCAGGCGGAGCAGGAGGGTCAGGGCACGTGTTCCATCACCCGCCGCCATCAGGAACATGCTGGAACACAGCCAGTCATGAGGCGCCACAGAGCTCGCCTGCAGACAGTCTGAAAACACCACAGTCAAGGACTCACACACACACACACACACACACACACACACACTGAGAGAGACAGAGACAGATATACAGACACAGAGAAAGCGGTGGGGGGGGCAAATAGGGCATGCTATGGTCAAGGATATACACACACACACATACTGAGAGACAATGGGAGAGAGCGGGAGAGGGAGAGAGACAGAGAGAGAGAGAGAGGGGTGAATAAAAAAAGGTATGATATGATCAAGGACACACATACATGCACACACATGCACTGAGAGAGAGGGAGAGAGAGAGAGAGAGAGAACAAATAGAGAGACAGATAGTGTGAGAGAGAGGGAGACAGTGAAAGTAAAAGACAGAGAGAATTGCAAATACAGACAATGTGACTAAAAGAACAGACTCACAGAGAAAGAGAGTGAGATGTGTTTGTAGAGAGATGTGTATATATACTACATATAATGCAGACAATTGACGTGTACTTTTCACTCCACCCACCCATTCTTTGAGCTCTTGTTCTGAGTGTTCAGTAGTTTTCAGAAGACACTATCTGGCTGGATCTGTGAGTCTCTGAAAGAGCTTTAAGACTTTCCTCTTCTTCTCCTACCCTAGATTTCACTCTCTCGCAAAATCCTTTCGATGAACTCACACGTTACCTGCTGATAGGAGCCAGTGACTCAGTGGATCTACAGTATCTCTGGATAGAAGCGCTCGGCACCACACAAGGAGAGCTACACTCATGTAAGTTAGTACAGTGCTAACAGTGTATGCTTAGTACAGTGAAGGCAGAGAGTTTTTTTTTGTGTGTGTGTGTGTGTGTGTGTGTGTGTGTGTGTGTGTGTGTGTGTGTGTGTGTGTGTGTGTGTGTGTGTGTGTGTGTGTGTGTGTGTGTGTGTGTGTGTGTGTGTGTGTGTGTGTGTATGTGGGGGGGGGTCCGTTAAGGATACAGAGCTGAGAGTCGGCTTTCACGCGCTGCTGGGACAGGAAGTCCTTACAGCGGCGGAGCAGGAGGGTGAACTCCGCCTCGGCCTCATCCTTCAAGATCTTCAGGAACTTTCCGTACCTAAAAACAAAAACAAGAATAAAACCAGAAACAGCAAACAAATAAATAAAACGTAAAAAGAAAGCAAAGACAAGTTTGCTCAAGGCTGTCTGGACTATTCTGCAGTCCGTAGTACCCAAACTTAAACAGGGCTGAGACTGTTTTACTGCATCTTAAGTGGAAGGCCTTTCTGCTGTTTATCTGCTCCTCTCAGATGTCATGTTTATCAACCGTGAGCTGGCCCGGCCAGCAAGGGAGAACGCGAGTTAATGGAAAGCCGTTGTGATTGGTGGGAGAACGTGACAGGCATTAGCGTGGTCGCACGTGCCAAAAGTGTGTCCGGCTTCGATAAGCCGACCGTTCCTGCGGTCACCCACGGGCATTGACTAATTGGGTTCACAGCAGGGGCGCAGTTGTTGTCTTTGGCACTCCGAGCAGCTGAAGGCTAGTGCCCAGATTACAGCACAACTCTCATATGTAGTCGCTTAATTTGGGGTTTATTGGTGAGAAAGAGAGAGAAGGGAAAAGAGTAAGGTACACGCACCTCCAAGTTTTATCTTGTTATTTTATAGAAATGCACTTTGAGACCTTTCAGCTCACCATCTTTGTTAGAGAATTAAAAAAAAAACACTTTAGAGTGTTGATTGACTCTGAGAATCTGTGGAGACCGAAGCTTAAAGCATGTGGCAGAGTGTGGAGAAACAACTCGATTTACAATACAACTAAGTGACATCCTTGTTTTGAACATCCTACCCTATGTGTTTATGTGGGGAAGACTACAGCAACACACTCTGATCAATTTTTAAAGTAAAACAATGCTTACGTGTGCCTGGTGTGAAGCAAAAGGAAATTATGGCTTAGTAAAGCAAGATCAGATTGCTGTTAACAACATGGCCTGGTCAACACGGCATCTCTAGTATCACTGGTCAGAGATACTGTTGTCTCTAATATGATTATGGCCTACCCATCTCTGAGAAAGACATAACAAAACAAAACAACAATATTGCAAGTATTGCAACCCCTCCTGTGGCATAATACTCTATTATGACCTATTATGATGCTTAGCTAAAACCATAGGCAAATAGTCCGTCATGGTTATTACTGATTGTAATTTTTCTGCATGACCCCTGGCAGTTGGGTCAGCCCCTTGAGTCGTGGATCTGCCCAAGGTTTCTTCCTAGATTAACTTAACATAAGGGAGTTTTTCCTTGCCCCTGTTGCTCTTGGGTGCTCCTTCTGTGAAGCGCCATGAGACAATACTATTGTAAAAGGTTCTGTATAAATAAAATTGAATTGAATTGAAGTACATTGTAGTGCTTTTATGCAATCAATTCCTGATCAAACAAGGATTTGAAATGTCTTCCTCGAGGCTGGTACAGCTTAAATGATACACGGCTCACACGACAAGACTCCCTCCCAAACAGTACAAGTAAACAATCTCCTTGCTTTCTGTAAGAACCCACACTGAATAGAAATGAATGTCTTGCTGCAGGCAAGTACAGCTTGCTTGTTGTGTTGAACAGGCATTAGCAGTAGCAACAGCAATGGAAACTGATCATGTATGTCTCTAAGCATCTGTGCATGTCTGTCAGTATCAGTGAAGAGGTAAGTATCAACGAGCGTGTGTGAGCATCTGTGAACATCTCTGAGTGTGTCTGTGAGCCCTGCAATATGGCTCTCATTGTATGTTGTGTATCACTAGTGGTTATTTGCCTTCAAGCACTGAATTACATTAACATTCACTAGTCTCTTGCAGTCTGAAGAGATCTTGGAGTGAGAGGATGTGGGCACCTGAGGGCAACTCTCATTCCCAGCAGTTCCACGGGAGACAGGCCGCAGCTCCCCCTGGTGCTACCCTCCAGCCCTGCAGGAGAGACAGAGACAGAGGAGCCCAACAGGGGGGCAAGGAGAGGAGGAGGAACAGGAGGAGGAGGAGGTGAGATGGGAGGGGAGATGCAAAGGTTTTAATGGCAAGTTCAGGCTTTTTCCCAGATGCTCTCTGTCTGTCTATCTGTCTACCTGTCTATCTCTCTAACACTCCTGCAGTTGCTGCTGAAATCCAGTGCTGCCAGCTGAAAATGAGGCCCTGATGGAGACCAGACAGGCAAGCCATCTGTGTCCATCAACTTGCCCTCATGTGCTTTAATGGGGAAAATGCCCTTCATCGACTCAGGAGGTATATGAGTGTGTGTGTGAGTGTGTGTGTGTGTGTGTGTGTGTGTGTGTGTGTGTGTGTGTGAGAGAGAGAGAGAGAGAGAGAGAATAAGAGAGAGGGCGTGAGAGGGCTATTGCACCACCAACTCTGACCACATTAATATTGGAATAATGCCATGATAGCAATTATAATGTAATTTAGACAAATGGGTTCTGATTCACACACGCACCTTCTCTCTACTCACCTTCCTGTGTCACACACTCTCAGACGGCTAAAGTGTGTGTGTGTGTGTGTGTGTGTGTGTGTGCTGGGGGGAGGCAGTGACAGATGTGGTTACAGGCTTGACAAATCACCAGAGAAGGGATCACTTAGAACCTAAGGTTAATTTCTATCAGCAGGCAAGCAGTGAGATAGACTAAGAGACAGAGAGCGGCTGTGTCTGAAATGGGAAGGTAATGACTTGCTGCCTTGCTGTCTAACAAGTTACCTGTTGTAGCAGCTAAAAACTTTGTTTCGGATGACCTATCTAGATAGCTAATTAGAACACCGTCTTTTTGTTTATCATATTGTTCAGGGAGTGTTGCCAAGATACCTGCAGCTGACTACATGAAGTTGGATGAAAGATGTATCTATGCCTCCTTCAAAATTGGTACACAAAGGTAAACAAAGGTACCATCGAAGGCAGAATGTTATGCATTTATCTGATTCGGACATGCCTTGATGCCTTGCTGCCACCAAACATTCCCTTCAAAGGCAGCATTTTTTTCTGTTTCGGACACAGCCAGAGAGAAAGAGAGAGATGCGGAGAGAGAGAGCAAAGATGACGGTGAATAGAGTGATAGACAGACGGGAGAGTGAGAGTGAGAGACTGAGAGAGTGAGAGACAGAGGGTAGAGAAGTAAAGAGCTGATCCAGCCGTGACTGGTGTTTCCCAGTGGGGGCTGCTTGGAGAGAGATGAACACATAGCTTTAGGTAGAGAGGCACAACGGCAGCAGGGCAGAGATACAGTAGAAACAGCTTCCAGAGAGAGAGAGACATACAGAGAGAAAGAGCGATATGGCCCACACACACAGAGACAGCACTAGTATAGCCGAGTGGAGACCAAGGTGAAGCTTGGCAAAACACTCCAGGACTCGGGGTCTCTCTCTCTCTCTGTGTGTGTGTGTGTGTGTGTGTGTGTGTGTGTGTCAAAATTAAGTCAGGCAAAACTCTCAAGAACTGTGTGTGTGTGTGTATTTATGGACTATACAATATTGATCCAGGCACAAACAGAGCTCAAGCCCACATCCCCATAACAACCCCCCCCCTGCATGTCTGTCAGTATCAATCCCCCTTCCGCCCCCTCTCCTGAAACCCAGTCTGTTCCCCTGGCTAGCCCTAGTCTATCACACTCCAAAAAGCTGCTTAGTTCTTAGCCCTGCGCCCAGCATAGAAGGCTCTCTTTCATCTCTGTGGGGGGATGAGAGAGGGGAGTAAACACACAGGGCTTTGGTGAGGAATCAGACCAACCATTTTGTGCAACGTGTGCAAGGGCCCAGGTTTTTTGCAGAAAAATTATCAGACGGCCCTGAGCAGAGGTTTGGAATTCACCTCACAGGACTCTTGCGGTACTAGCAAACTACAAACACAGATCAGAGTGTGAGTGTGCGAGTGTTTGTGTGTGTGTGTGTGTGTGTGTGTGTGTGTATGTGTATGTGTATGTGTGTGTGCCTGTATACAGACAACAGACATGTTTGATGGTGTGTGCATGTAGATCAAAGAGCACAAATGACAGGAGGATTGAATGCTGTCCACGGGGAGGATTAATGGAATTTAAAAATGTAACTAAAAACCGAGGCGTTTGTTGATCCCATGGCAGTTACAGCCGTATCTAGTTCGGGCTTGCTGGAAAGTTCACAGAGACAACAGCTACCTTGTTCGTGCCACAAGGGAGATTGGGTGCTGTGGTGATTAAATAGCTTTTGAGGATGAAATTAATTCCTCATCATATATCTGTGATGGGACACTCAAAAAGCATGTTGTGTTGGCCACATGTCATGTCCGAGTTGATTATGACTTTCTAAAATGGACTCAGGTCAAATATGTTAATTTCTACACCAAAAAATAAGAATGTGGTGAGAATGAGGTCAGGTCAGGTGTGGCTCAAAAAGAGAGAGAAAGAGTTCATACTGACCGCTGGGCTCCACAGGGGGGAAGAGACATTCAGCTGGAGAGGAAGAGAGATGCATCACAGCTTTCTCCAGCAGCTCCCACACTACTGAGGAAGAAAACAACAAGAGCAAGGGCTTATGGGAATATGGGAATGTCTCCCTCTTTCTCTCACACACGTTCATGAAGAGCAACATGAGTCTCCTTAATTTTTGCTGGCTTTTTTACATAATACAAACTGAGATAACCCGTTTCATATTCTTACATTTTGACCATACATCTCACACCAACTTGGGTTTGAGCACAAATACACAAAATCAACAAACTTGTGAATAGATACATGCATACAGAGACATACGTACATACACAAGCATACAGACAGAGAGACAGACAGATGGAGAGAGAAAGAGAGAGACCCCAGTCATCAGCAGATTAGAGGTAATCAACCTATTCACATAAGGAGAATAGCAACTCTGCAAAAAGACTGTGCCCCTGATTTAACAGGCACAATTTTTCATCAACGTCCCTCTGATCCATTAACAACACAAGATCCCAAGAGGCAAAAAAACAAGAAAGAATAATAAAAAAAGAAAAATCTGCAAATCTCCATCTCTGCTCTCTAAATAACATAAAGCCCCTTTGACGAGCCATGTACTTAACTAACGCTCAGACATTGGCTGAATAACGCACATCACAGAGGAGAGTGATACACTACGCTAGCACCTCATGGCTTCACTGCTATGAATGAATAGCATCTAATTATACATGGCTGTGAAAGAGCAGAAGCAATCTCTGACAGAGATGGCCTCAGTCACACATATGGAGCGAGGCTAAGACTTGTGACCCTGATAGATGGATCCCTCTGAGAAAGTAATTTTGGGATGTGATGATGAGCCTCGCTTGGGGAAAAGTTAATGTGTCATTGCAGAGATGTGTGTGCATGCATATTTGTGTTTCTGTCTGGGTGCATAGTATGAGGGGCCCTTCAAGACATTATTCATTCTGGCCCTCTCACATACATATGTTTTCACTCTCACATACACACATTCTCCTCTCATGTACATATATATTTTCACTCTCACATACATACATATTTTGCACTCACATACATACATTTTTCTCATTCATATACATACATTCTCTTCGCACATACATACATTCTCTTTTCACATACATACATTTTAGCACTCACATACATACATTCTCCTCTCACATACATACATTCTCCTCTCATGTACATATATATTTTCACTCTCACATACATACATATTTTGCACTCACATACATACATTTTTCACATTCACATACATACATTCTACTTGTACATATATACATTCTACTCTCACATAGGCCTACATACATTCTCCTATCCTCTAGTAAGGTAAGGTAAATCAAGAGGCAATCAATAATTACTTTTTTTTTTTACAATTCACTTGAACAAGGCAAAAGTGGACTAAGTACTGAATGCACTTTATTGTTAGTGTCTTTTGATAATTGTAATGCATTGCAATTTGAATAGCCAGACAATACATGTAGAGCTTCACAAATTAGAATATTGTTGAAAAGTTCATTAATTTCAGTAACACAAGGTAAAGAAATATCTGATGTCTGAAAAATATTTCTGCTCCTGCACTACGTACGGTTATTATTTACAGGCGGTACTTAAGAGAAGAGGCTTTATGCTGGCTAAAAAAAACACATTTAAAATTAGTATCGTGCGTTGTTTAAGTAGAACACACATCTACCCATAACATGTAATTTGAGACAAGTGTCCAATGAAGAGAATAGCGTAAAGTCAACCCGAAATAGTCATCCAGCGATAGTGATCTGTGGTGCGCGTCTGCTGCAGACAGCTCTTTTATTTGCGGTCTGTCGGATTTTGGGCGTTTGGTGCGAAGAATCTCCTCGATAAAAATGTGTACCTCTTTTGTGATAGTTTGTGTTTATTCCGACATCACAGAGCGCTGCACAGGTGTTTTCTGTCAGACGACGATTGTCATGACTTAAATGTTCCCTATGCGCATATTAGGCTATGAAGGGGTACGCTGCAGTGATGCATGGGTCCATGTCCTATGAACGACTCGCACACGACCGATGTTTTCAACTAACCCACACACAACTCATAATACTCTACAAGTTCATGAGTTCATGAGTTACCTTACCTTCGCCAGTCCCAGGATCAGGACATCACATTTTCAGCCAATCACAGCTTGATAAATGCCTCGCCTTCCGTTTCCACTATACTGCTTCCGTTTCAACTATACTCTCACACACACATATATTCTTCTCACACATACATACATTCTTCTTTCACATGCACATATTGTCTTTAGAGATGAAAAATATGAATGTATATGAAAGGAAAATATATGTATGTGAGATATACGTATGTATGTGAGATATATATATGTATGTGAGATGTGTACAATATATGTATATAAGAGTAAAAATACATGTTTGTGAGAAGATAATATATGTATGAGAGGTGTAAAATGTAGGTATGCACGAGTAAAAGTACACATATGTGAGAGGAGAATTTATGTATGTGAGTGTGAAAAATGTATGTATGTGAAAGGAGAATGTATGTATGTGCGAAGAGAATGTATGTATGTGCAAGAAGAATGTATGTATGTGCAAGAAGAATGTATGTATGTGAAAGGAGAATGTATGTATGTGACAGGAGAATGTATGTATGTGAAAGGAGAATGTATGTATGTGACAGGAGAATGTATGTACTGTTTGTGAGAGTGAGAATATATGTATGTGAGAGGGCCAGAATGAATAATGTCTTGAGTGGCTCCTCATATGCATGCGTGCGTGCATGTATGTGTGTGTGTGTGTGTGTGTGTGTGTTGAAGTCGGCATCACAGCCGAGATTTGGTTCCTCAGGCACCAAAAATAAGTACTGTCACAGTGAGAGCATAGAGCACACCTTATATAAGGATGTAAAGAAAGGGACTTCCTTAAAAGCTTTTAACCCCCCCACCCCCCACGTAGCAAACAGCAACATTTCTGGTTTAACCTTTTAAAAATCATGCTATCAAATGCTATTGTAAACACAGACATGGAATATAAAAAGAATGTAAAAATGTCTGGCAAAAGATTCTAAGAATGATGTCAATTTCAGTGATGAGTGGCTGTCGTCTGAGCCAAGATAAGGTCACCAGAAATGTATTCTTTTCAGTAAAATACATTTCTGATGTTAACAGCATGCTGTAAATGTCAGCGCTGAAAACATGGTGTCAGTGAGCTGAATTGTAGAGGCTGGAGATGTGCCCACTTCCCTTGGTGGTAGCAAGCATCTGATGGACATGCAGAGAGACCCCTGACTCCCTCTATTGTTGAGGGAAGCCACACGCCCTGTATGGGGGCCTCTCATTTCATCGGCTGATAAATGGATCAGGTCATTTATTCCCACGGAGTCCAGACGCAGAGAGTACATTAGCCACGAATCTGCCGCGCACTTAATGGAGTTGGAAATGTCAAGATGGATGCCACACACACACAAATGTTTGTCACTACACTTCTGTCTTTGTCTCGATGCCCAAGTTTCTCTCTCATTAACTCAACATATATATATGTGTGTATATATATATATATATATATATATATATATATGTATATTATTCCTGCTTCTATTTGGCTCCACACGCGTGTGCGCACACACACACGCGCACACAAACACAAACACAAACTAACAATGGTGATAAACAGTGATAAATGAATGTGTTTAACAGCCCATATTTTATACGAAGAATTTCTCACGCTCACACACATACATCACAGTAAATTTGCAATGCAAAAAGTCCCATGTAAAACATTTACCAAAAAAGAAAAAAAACACTCAAGAGTGTTATTTTCTACAGTGCAGGGGACACAGGGGGAAAGCCCTACCATTTCCTGTGATGACACTGGCCTTGGTAGTCATGACTTTGCAGTAGAGCCTCCTACAGCTGTCCATCCAGCTGTCGTCCAGCTGTGCATCCTTCGAAGACGCCAAGAAAGTACTCAGCTCGGATTCTGCACACACACACACACACTTCAAATATTTGCATTACACTACAACCGCGATATGAAAGACACTATGCATACACAAGCCTAGATTACCAACGTGAATTTAATTGTTACAAAATGTACATGTGTCTGCCTGAATGTACACAAGCAAATGAGCAAGTCAATACTGCAGAGTGAATCAAGTACATGCCCTGGCAGTGCAGTTTTGTAAGGAGCACTGAAGGCACAAAAGATCCATGACTCCAGGATTTTTGCCAACTTAAAAATGTAATCACTTTAAAGCATGGCCCATATGGTACATTAGGCTAAAAAGGTCAGGACGATGCCTGTCTCTCAATTTTCAGTTTTGCACTATAATCTACTGTATTATGTAAGGGATAATGTATTGTCCGCTGGTCGTGATAGGAAAATATTTTTTTTTGCCTTTCTTTGCCTTTCAATAAATCATAAATTTTTCAGCCAGAGCTGTAATTCAAAATTCTGATAATGGAACAAGTCAACAAAGTCAAATATTTCTGCAACTGATTGTTGATTGTTGCCAGTGCACTACTCGGAGTTCATGATTTATGTCAGCCTATGTTCTCTCCTCCTTACCTTGCCTGGCCCTGGAGGTCTTTGGTCCATCCAGGATGTAATACCTCGGCACTGGATAGGAACAAAACACTGGCCAAGGGTGCGGATCATTCCCCTGCAACGAGAAAGCCAATAGCTGTGAATCACTGGGCCATGCACTTGGAGAGAAGCAGCTAAATGTCAACAAATACCAGAGATAGATAGCAATTGATTGGAATTTTCCCCAGCAGAGACTGAGATGATAGTAACCATAATGATTGCTCTACAGAGGTCTCGGGACTTACTATACATTCAAGAGCCTTCATTTGAATTCCACTGGCATGGAGTACGGTGTTGCACATGAGCAGGATAAGTCTGGGGTTAAAGGTTAATTAGAAATCTTGACGGAAAGTAAGTAAATAAAGCAGGGGTAATAATAAAGCAGCCTTTGTTGGGAGGGTGAACATGAAAAGAAGAAGAAGTGAATAAGTAGAGGGATATCAACAGATGACACAGATTTTGGCGACAAAAAATGGTGGTTGTGCCGGTTTGCACATTTGCACCCTTGAGTAGATACAGCGGGGAAAACACTTGCAGGTAACACATCGGACAACTAACATGAAATTTTGATTAGACACTGGTCATAAACCAAGAAATACACACTTTAAAGCCCCAAAATGGCGGTGGGGGGTGGGATATTGAGCACACCAAAAAAAAATTGTCCAGAAAAGGTAAGTAAACACCTGTAGTCCAATCCAAAATATCTGTACAGAACTACGTTAATAGAACAGAGCTGTGAAGGAAGGAAGGAGTTGAGCTGGCAGATGACTAGACAGTGTATGTCTGTGTCCCAAATGATAACAAAAATGATGCGTTCCAAGGGAATGTTTGGTGGCAGTAAGGCATCAAGGCATGTCCGAATCAGATAATATATAAAATATGATTAATAAGTCTGCTTTTGAAGGTACCTTCATTTTGCCCAATTTTTAAGGAAGCTTAGATGCATCCTTCATGCTGCCTTCAACGTACAACATTTTATCGAATTATGTAGTCAGCTTTCGGTATCTTGGCAATGACGCCTGAACAATTAAATAAACAAAAAGATGCCGTTCTTATTAGCTATCTAGTCATCCGAAACAAAGCCGGTACAAAGCTGGTTGATGCCATTGTACGACAGGTAACTTCTTAGACAGTGAAGACATCAAGGCAGCAAGTCACACACACACACACACACACACACACACGCACTGAAGCAAACAAGCCACTGCAAGCCCAGATCGTCAGGCCCTTTCAGATCAATAGAGATGGAATACATGCACAGTGCATGCGTAAGTGAGCAAGCTAATAGAGATACAAACCTGTGATGACATTTCACTGGGCTGAGTGACCAGCTCACACGCATGACTAAGTGCATATACACACACACACATACACACCTTCATAAGGGCTCGGGGTGGTAATCTACGTTCCGTGGGGCCGCCGATCAAGCTCATCCGCACTAGGACGTGATTGCGCTCCACTGACAGCCCATCAATGATAAACTCCCTGAGGAGAGAAGCAGGACACAGGACAAGGCCTCAGGCAAAACCTCTAACACACAGACAAACGTGACTGCAGTACTCCAGTCAACCACCATAATTAACATGGCTAAACGGTTAGATAAATGTATGATCTTAAGCACTGCTGTCCAGGTTTGGTAATTATCTTAATAAGACCTTATTGTTATACACATTCCAAAAAGTGATAAGAGCTGGCAAAGAAAATGTCTGTATGTGTATCTTTGGGGGGGGGGGGGGGCGGGTGTATTGTTCATGTGTATTAATGTACACACAAACACATCTCCGCTCTCTGCATTCACAGACTCTCACTGGCTTTACACTCTGCTCTGAATCCAGCCCATGCCCTCACCAACTAGGCATTTAACAGCACTACACCCAGACTGAAGATTAATTTCTTGTCAAGGCAAACACTGTAGCTGTCGCTGTCGACACCATGGCTAATAATCAGCAGTGTGTAACAGTTGGAGAGGCAATGCTTTTAGCTTAACACTTTCTGGAGCCTTTTCTCTCTGCCCCCCCTCCCCCCCACCCCTCCCCCTTTCCTCTACCTGATAATGCCTCATCGAGACGTGCCAAGGAGTCACTCTCAATGATGATATGCAAATTAGTCAGAG